>JAQGAU010001452.1:0-19284 GCA_034698045.1 Paramacrobiotus richtersi | reverse complement strand
TGTAAACCATATGCATGCCGCACGGCGCCGTATTGTACCATGCATGGATTTTATAGGAATTCATTAAAACGATATTATGCGATATTATTTGCTCGCTCATAGATGAATTTGTCCTGGACTGATTAAAAACGTCAATTCCAGGTGTTTTTTGTCCGGCTAGGCGGACAGATTTGACCGATTTGAACAATGTCTATCCAGCTAAAGTGGATTAATACGATTTGGATTTTTTTTGTACGAATCCCATGCCAATTTATCTGTTTCGCATGTCCGGTTAATACATATTTAACTTTCCATACAGATATTTTTAATGGGGGTAATAACTAAATGGAAGATAGGTATTCTTGAGCGCCGCTTGTGCATTTTTAGCTGGATCAAGATGACAATGAGGAGTGGAAATAAAACAAATGGAATCGAGCAAACAGGTAACGAACCGATGGTCCAGGTCACCAGATCATCGTGGTGCAAGATCCAGAACGGTATATTTAAAGTGTTGTTGGCGCGCTTTCCTGGAAGGTTCAGGTATGTTGAATTCAGATGTAGCAGTGCCATAATGGTTTCCTGGTAAATACAGTGACCTTTTGTTCTTAACGGTACCGACTGGGTAAACTTGTAAATAAGTTAATAAAATTCCTGTCAACCACAAACAGAACGTTTTTGTCAGGATGCAATGGAATTTTATAGATATTTAAGAAAAGGATTTCTTCTTCCGGAGTTATTGGAGTATATTAACGTGCACATAGATTGCATACCATGTTACACATCATTAACTTCAAGCAATTAGAGAGTGATGCACGGTTACTTACAGGGACAGGATTAATCAACAGGCCGGCCAAAAATTGTCCGGTATCCTGGAATCGCGTGACGTTCTGTAACATATGCCACATTGCATATTGTTGTTTTTGCGGTGTGGGAACTGCAGCGCTTCCGGTGGACATTCTACTGTCCCTAGTAGAGACATTAATACTTTTAAATTTTAATCACCGCACCCCAAACGTAATACATACCGTTGCGTGGTCTCAATGTCCTTCGTGCGCGTCATGGCGCTCCGTACTGAATTCACGAACGTGTGTTTTGAGAACCGATTGTTTGGCGTGGCGAAGAGTAAGCTTGCAGACTTGCAGTCATAGTATGTATGTCTACTTTAAGCACACAGATGAATGTTTTTTTTAATTATGAATGAATTATCTGAATTTTTTACTAGCTTTTGGTTTATTAATCAACGCGTGTCGTAGGATATAACATAAGGGAACAACATATTGTGTAACGCATATGTACATATGTGAAGTATATTAGAGTTGATACATCTTTTCGCCGCTCAGAATCAACTCACAATCAGTGCTGGTAGGAGTACAGAGCTGTGCTTAAAAGATTTTCCAAGCGAAAAATATTTGTACATACGCATAAAACTTGACGGTTTGCTTCGAAGAGACGGTATGCTTTAAAATATTCATCCAGCCTTTGGTTTTGCCGTTAAATTGGGATTTAGTAACTTTCATCATTTACTGTTTGGAACATTACATACTGTTCGAATACGTCATGCTAGCTAACATCAAAACATATCTTGATGATATTCGATTCAGCGTCTGCTCAGCTGGAGATCAAGGGATACAGAGACATACAATGCTTGCTGACACGTTCAACAAACTTCAGAACATCTTATCGGGATCCAGAGTAACCACTTTGTGTGTTTGTTCGCAACGCGATACCCCTGATTTTGACAGGTAAGGTCAGCTATCCGGAAGCATATGGCCTTCTTGTTCTGCGGACACTCGGGTCCCCGCTGCGAACCAGTGTCATACATTTAACTGTTAGTAGGTAATTTTCAAGCAGTAGGTGATCTTAATGATTGCGAATGTCAGCGAGGCAGAACACGTACGAGGTAAACATGCAGTCGCTTCCCGAAATCCACCAAACAAATTGTTCGGTCAGCTTTTCAGAACCCTTGCAGTTGCATTCATAACGCAGTTTTGTTCCTCCACGAAATTCTGCATGAAGCAGTTTATCCAATACAGAACAGAATCTCTCCAGCCTTTTCTCGATATTCCCGATTTAAAGCGAGAAATAGTACCTAAAAAGCCAAGGTCATCAAAATTAAATCATTCTAACAAAGTCGAAACGGTGAATGACAACTTACGGGAGTCATGATATATCCTGACAAGAACAAAGTTTGCTCCCACAGAAGCACCAGCTCTTTAGTATACGACGGTGGCATGCAGGTTGCAGTTACAACCAATGTGGAGTAGCAAACACAGTACCACAGCGCAGCCGCAAACAACATTCGGCCAGTCCGAACACGCCGCCTTCTGTTAACTGAGAGGGCATCATTGACGGTGTTGAGCTGTCCCTCCAACGGGGCAATCCGCGAACACTTCTGACAGAGGAACTTCAGGTAGATCGCAGTGTACGTACTAATACTGAGTAGCAACGGTATGTAAATGCCAACGGGGATCGTCACCGCTACGTAGAATGTCATCCAATCTTTACGAGGTTTAAATACACAGCTGTTCCATGCAGGACCAACGATGTAGTTTCCCAAAACACCCAATGAGGCAGGGAGATTATTAGCCAGGGAGATGAGCCAACTCAGAAGTATGGTGCCCACTAATGCTCCGTTCGTGGTAGAACGGTCATAGAGAGAACGACTTGAAGCGGCGAGGAAACGGTTGACGCTTAAGAAAAATTGTGACCAGTGGCAAGCCTATAAACAGAATTCCCGTACAAGATCGATAGCGCTAGCTCATTTATTTGCTGCCAGCCTTTGTGTACAATAGCTGCAGGGTCAACTGGAATACAAACTTTATGAGCACACAGTCAAAATCCGTAAAAATGTTGTACTGCCCCAGGTAGAGCTGCAACATTGATAAAGGAACGTGCAAAACAGCCAGGGACATTTCCGTCATTACTAAATGGAAAATAAGTACTCCTGAGCGCCGTCTGTGCATTTTCAGCTGGATTAAGATGACAATGAGAAGTGGAAACATAACAACTGGAATGGCGTAAACAGCCAACGAGCCGATACCCCAGATCTCTAGGTCTTCGTGGTGCAAGATCCAGAAAGGTATACTCCAAGTGATGTTTGCACGCTTTTCTGGAAGTTGTGAATATGTTGCGTTAAGATGGGAAATCGCCATCATGCAAGTACAACTAGTGCGTTAGAGTGTCGTTTCCTATGGGTACTGGTTTATGTGGGAAAAGCAACGGACTCAATCAAAAATGAAATAGCTCTGTAAGGATCAATCCTACGGAATCTTACAGATTACTAGATGCTTCTTGAGGAAGTGTCCCTCTTCCGGATTAAGCGAACATTCACTTGGATTGTTTTCTTCTACTTGTTATTGTTTCTGGCGTAACTATCCGGCCGAAAGATCGTCCGGTAATTTGCAATCCCGTGATGTCTTTTGTGTCGCATTGCACAGTTTTGTGCATCGGTATACTGTAGGTGTATGCCGCTTGCTGCAACGTTTCCGGTGAAAATACCATTATATAACGTTTTGTAGTACGGTTAATCCGCTTGGACGGCGTTTCTGAATCATCGTTATGCTTACGCAGCACGCGCAAGCAAGCGATGGTAATCACTGCGGTGTGAGGTAGTACAAATCATCGAATCTTGGATGGCGATCTTGTCCGGTGCACACAGCTTGCATCTATCGTAAAGCTCAAGAAATATCTGAATTTCAACCAATGCCGCTAAATTCCATGTCCAAGATCTCCAATCATTCGGTCAGAGATTACCAAAGACAAGCCGATGGCTCACACTGTCCAGCAGTTGCTGTCGCGTAAAAACAACGTAAAACTGCGTGTTCTGGGAAATTTTGCACTTTATCGAAAGGAGATCACTTGAGGTCCAAAGTCAACATGCATTTGCCGACGACAGAACCCACACAAGCTCTGATTATCGGCGTCATCTTGAACACTTTATCAGGAGAAAAGGCGTAATTTTTTATGCTTCGTTCCCGGTAAGACTATGCCAGACGTAATTTCCGTGTAAAACCGCACCATTCGCCAACATTTTTTCGTTCAGTTACACCTTTTCGTTGCCAAACAACAGCATAACCGAGTCGGTCTTCTCAAGTCTTCCATAATAATCCCAATGAGGGTATTCTTTCACTTCACCGTTGTTTTGCTGGCGATGTCTTTCTTGAGCATAAACGTGGAGACGTGTCCACTCGTTTCTAGGTAAATTCGCCTGTCAATGACTGCCAAAGTTTTGAACGCTGCGCATGTGTTAAATGCATCATGTGTTTTCAGCCAACGAGTCCGGTGCCGTGCGAGTGAAACGTGACCGAAGAAGCCGCTGCTACAGAGACTGCAGCTCTTATGCCGTCCTTGAACCCTCGAGATTCGGCCGGGGCCGGAGACACGGACTAGCTCATGTTTTGGAGTGTTAGTTTTGCTATTCCAAACTCAACGTTCTATGGAGACGTGTCCTCTTCGTTAATATTTGTTGCGACGTTTCCGAATTGTTGCACTGCATTATTTAAAACCACTGCATACTTTATAGTGATACTGGAAGTACAAACTGTTGATCAGTGACCACGCAATGAATCAAATTCATTCGAGCTTAACCGGGAAATTAATCTGTCGGGAAGCGAACGACTATTCCGTTGTACTTGACACCGCTCCAATGCAAAGTGCGAATTCCGGTGCCGTACATTTTGTTGTCGGTTAGTGATTTTGATAGGTATAGAGTCTTGCGGCAGCAAGGCCCAGGGACACAAAACACGAACGTGGCTAACATGCAACCGCTTCTCAAAAAACACCAAACAAATTAGATTTTTTGCAAGCTTTTCAGAAAACTTTAATTGAAAAAGCATAATATTGTAATAAATGTGGTG
This sequence comes from Paramacrobiotus richtersi, assembly GCA_034698045.1. Classification (NCBI taxonomy): domain Eukaryota; kingdom Metazoa; phylum Tardigrada; class Eutardigrada; order Parachela; family Macrobiotidae; genus Paramacrobiotus; species Paramacrobiotus richtersi. The sequence continues at coordinate 14,449 of JAQGAU010001452.1, read as the reverse complement.
CATCTGTTTCTGCTTCGTTTCTACTCCAGTTTTGTTCCTCGAAGATAGCCTCTTGAGAGCGTTTATCAGATACAGGAAACAATCTCTAGAGCTTTCTGTCGGTATTCCCGGTTTAGCGCTAGAAATAGCACCTGAAAACGCAAGGTTATCAAATCATTGTGACTATGTAGTATTTATTCATCAACAATCACTTACGGGTGTCATGACATATCCTAACAAGAACAAGGTCTGTTCCCACAGAAGAATGATCTCTTTGGTATATGATGCTGGCATGCTGATAGCAGTAGCGATCAATGTTGAGTAACAAACGCAGTACCACAGCGCAGCCGCAAACAACATTCGGCCAGTACGAATACGCCGCTTCCTGCTAACAGACAGTGCGGCATTGACTGCGTTGAACTGTCCACCCGACGGGGCCACCCCTGAGCACTTCAGACAGAGGAACTTCAGGTAAATTGCAGTGTACGTGCTAATGGTGAGCACTAATGGTATGTAAGTGCCAACTGGTATCGTCTCCCATGCGTAGAATGCGATCCACTCTTTGCGAGGTCTAAAAAGACGCAGAACCAATGACATAGTTCCACGCAGAACCAATGACATAGTTTCCCACAACACCCAGTGAGGTAGGCAGATTGTTCGCCAAGGAGATGATCCAACTCAGAAGTATTGTACTCATTAATGCTTTCTTTGTGGTAGAACGATCGTAAAAAGTGCCGTTGGTGGTGGCAGGGGGTAAAACCTGGCAATGGCAATTGCCACTGGCAACGCCACCTGGCAATGGCAACGCATTTTTGGCAATGCCAGCGGTAAAACCTGGCATTGCCATAATTAAATCTGGCAGTGCTGTTTAAATCGCAGTCTCATTAACCTGGTTGAATTAGACTGGCTAATCGCGTCATGTAACTATAAGATGCACAATGTAGTTACTACTAATCGAGTAACCGAGACATGTAAGTGATATAACGTAATTAGTGGTTAACTCGCTAACCAAAAGTCTTGTTCGGTTGAACACTGCTGTGCGACAAGCGTACCAAAGAAAACTTGGCACATAAATTCAATGTTCTTGTGACCCGTATTCTATATTTCGAACGAAGGAACGCAAAACACTTGCTTATCACGAATTTCTCAGATTTGTTGCTGGGATCACCGCGTCACAGTTTAACGCGCCTGCTCATTCTAACGTGCACCACCAAATCATAGTGCAAAATAAAGCAACAGCCATAAAGCACAGTGTCTATTGAAGCGCTAACGAGCGAATGATTAATGTATTTTTACACGGCGATAACTGGAGCTGAAAGAGGCAAACCAGTCGAGTGTGCGTCGGTGATAGAAATATGGGAATGAAATTCTATCCTTGGCGTTAACTGACTGTACAAGAGTGATAAAAGATACCGATTTCCGTGCACGGTACCAAACGCGCCTCCTCCATTTCTTGCGCTTTGCGGATAAGCCATTTCACACGCGCGTAGTTTGGTACGTTGTGCTTACATCTGTCTTATGATTCACACATTCTGCAATTCTTCAAGCGCGGGAAATTCGCATACCCATCTTTCGTTTATGCCGTGGAAGTTACATTGTGGAAATGCGTACACAGTCATATCACGGTTAATGCTGATACGTGCTAATGTGTGGGATTTCTGATACGGATTATTATGTTTTTACATGACTGTGCTATCGCACGTATTATTATGTTGTTACACGTTAACGAAATCTGCGGTTGCTTGTGACCGTTTTTAATTTGCTGTCTCTGTGGAAAAAATGGACGATTATTCTGATGCGGTAAGGAGGGCAGATTAATATTGTCATTAAAATAAAATCATTGAAGAAGTATCGAATTATAGCAGCAGGATTTCTTTAATTAAATAATAATAATGCCGATTTGCCTACTTAGGATGAATGGGCGGGCCTATTGACGGAGGACATGGAAAAATCTTCAACATCCGGATTGACTAAACAACGCGAATGGTAAGAATCCAAGTTTAGTTGATATCTAGACAGTTAGTTGATATTAAGTAGTTAGTTCATTATCGCACTTATTTTATGCACCTCTAACAGCCTTCCTGCATTGCAAGAAGTACTTGATTACTTCGGTTTACTTTTGATCTGTTGGCTTCCAGACACAGAGTAGCGAATCTAGCGATAATAGGAAATTATGGTCGGCCGAAACTCGGTAATAATGATTATAATAATTGTCATTTTCATTTGATTACTAGTATTCCAATAATTAGTACGGATTTAGAGAAATACTGGTAACAGAATACAACAATTAGCAGAACAAAAATTTAGCAAACTGTAAAACTGTGTGCAACTGCATTATACTGTAGCAGCAAATTGTTCTCAATCGTACGTCTGAGGTTGAACGCTGTGCCAATACACGTGAAGTTTGAGCGGCGGGTGGGCGAGCAGACAGAAAAGCCATTAGGAGATTTAAGATTGGCGAATGAGCCTGTCGCGCGCAAGGGCCGGCATTTTACGGAGCGTAATCCGTGTCTTCGGCTGATTTTCGAACAACTGTTCGAAATAAAAATTTTTAGCTCGTTTTGTTAAACCGTTTGATATTATGCGTACTGTTGTAAGCAAAACGGCTAGATGAAAGGTAAACCTTCTGTCGCCGCTCCAGTATGTCAGACGACACCGCCCTTTGGCGCACTTGTTCACGAGTGGTGGTGAACCATTGCGCTTTTCTGTTCGATTATGCATTAGATTAGCATAATGAGAACCTCGTAATTTTCTCATCGCGGACGCAAAGTTCACCGAATTGTTTTGCAACTATCTCTGTTCGATTAGCATTCGCTTGTTGGGGTGACAAACGTCGCAGTCGGCAGGGCGCTGTTTATGTTTAACTAAATAAAGTAATCAGGCTAGAACCAGGTAGTACATGTATACTGCGAACACTAGCACTGTTTTATTACTTACTTACAAAACTTCTAATCGATTGGTTCGTTCTTTATGAACAACGAAGTGAGCTGAAATACACGTGAATTCGGGCTTGTTCAGCACATGCATGGACTTTATTGTCTCAGCCGGTTATACTATTCAACCGAAGCGGAGCGCAAATCCTCTATGCGCGACGAAAACGGGTGTTCTGTCAGTACCGTCAGTCACTGTAAAGGGAACATTGTTTGGTAACACGTACCAATTCAGGGCGGGTCATTATTGAACGGCACCAGCAACAGCGGTAAACTGATAAGCGTAACGCATACTGTATGTTGATCAACGGAGCGAAGCTCAAGCGATCGGGTTCGTTTTCAGTGCTGTTATCCGAACTGAGGTTAACAAATTCTACGGGAATAGATAAACATGACCCAGAGCTGCTAGACGAAGTCGTGATGCACTTGGCCGCACCGGAATAAGTTTTCAGTGTCAGTTAACACTGCATGAAGGAACGACAACAAATCACTCTCTCTGCTTCGGTCTGTTAGTGCCCGCTATCAGCAAGCGCATTCACCCAGTACAATAAAGGGTCAGTAAGGCAGCAGCATCAGAAAACGTGTTTCTCGTGCGAGGGGCCGTCCAGCTGGCTGTAGCAAGATATAGTACAATGATACACCATCGCAATGTTAAAAACGTTCACCATTTTCTGTGTATCATTGAAGTATATCGTGGTTGTAGTAACTGACACAGTTGCAGCGAAAGGATACGTGCCGTTCGCGTTGAGCTGTATGACGGTGCATTGTGGCCACGGATGACGGATAGCGCGGTGACCGTCTTACGCGTGCTTTATAGATGTGCAGTGTGCTTACAGAGAGCGTACACGCCAAGTTGAAACACTTTTTTCAACTTCCTACAGACAGCCAGCCGTTGAATATTTTCACCTCTCTACACCTTTGTTACGAAGTCCGTTTTATTGGCTTTCTACTAGATTAATTTGGTCACGATGGGCGCGAGCTGTAAATTATAGTGAAATTTCAAACTATCAACACCAGCAAATGCATGCTGCCGCGAAGCACTAGTTTCCCTACGATCGTTAGCGAACAATAATGTGTGAAAAACCGCTCTGTTTGGTAATCGGCTCCGGCCAATGCAGAAACTTTGGCTGAGGCATCCCTTCTTATGATTCTCTCATATACCAGTTATTCGAGCGCCGGTCTCGCTCGTTACGGTACTTCGAAGGGAAGCGGGACACTCCTAGAACCACCGGAGGGTTCATATAAAGCTCGCCAAGCCCCGAGCTGCTTTCGCTGACTTCTCAGCTTTTAGGCATAGTTAATAGTAAGTTCTGAATGCGTTTAAGTAAGTTTCCTAAATAAATCAATGATTCACGAAAAAATGCTGAACGGTTAGGAAACAGTCGCCCGAACCCGCTCCGAGATTTTTTCGAACATTTTCAAAAAATTATTTTTAAATTACGCCAGCTTTTTTCTTTGTGTCATTAATTTGCGTGGATACCTTCTGATTTTTATCGATAAAATAAAAAATGATAACGCAAGGCTATACTGATTTGGATATTTCTGGCGCTATTAAGAAGGAAAAATTCTTGTTTTAAGGTCAGTTGCTGGTGTTTCTTTCGCGATGTTCCCTGCCCCGTCCGGTTATCTCCAATCCCAAGTTTGCTGGTATCAAACTGCGGCTTAATAGTAGCTAAACAAGTTTACAAAACAAAGAAACCAAATATTTGCAACAGGAAACGTTCTAGCGAACATCTCCCGAGGTGTTTCAACTTGGCGTGTACGTTCTCTGTATATTGTTCTCGCTTCGTCAGACAGGCGTTATTTAGAACTATGGAAATAATATGGCGGCACTAAAAGCACTAGTGAGTAATAACCAGAAAAAGCATTAAATTTAATTAATTTCATGCTGTAATCAGTTAGTCTGCAAAACTTTCGGATAAATACATGATCTGTACTGTTTCATAAAGTAGCCAACAATACTTAAGCTTGATTGGCTTAAAACCTTTAAATAAAAACTTGACAATGCACATTTATGGATCCGTTGGTTGGGGAAGTTTCGTTTGCATTGCGATTTTCATTTGTATGCCGACGTGGCCTAACAGTAACAGACTTGTTGCAAGAATTTCCGAGAAGTTATTTGGTTGGATTGACAACCTCCCAGCAGGCGTTGCGTTACCTGATAGTGGAACGCAGCCACGCAAGCCGTGGCTGCAGGGCACCGTGACATTTCGCCCCCGGACTTCTCGTCGCGGCACAGTTCCCCGCGGGCATTTCGCCGAACTTGCCCCCGCCGCCGGGACAACTGGCCGCAATATGTTTGTGGGTTTCTCGGCACTCTACAGTGTACAGTGCTGTGCCTGTAGGTTCATGTCATGTACTTGATTTATAATGCTATCTATTAGGCATTTGATAGAACTTGGGCTAAATACTTGTAGTTTTGGAGTTTTTAATATCACAACAGTATTACTGAACATTTGCCGAATGAATAAAAAATAGTTGCACCAAGTAAACATGGTACGTAATCGTAGCATGCTGTTTTGATTCTTCAGGCATTTGTCGATAACTCGATAGTTGAGCGCTATTGACCCGGATAACATCACAGTGTTTTGCCAAATTATGCGCAGTACTGTACAGGTTAAGAATGTTCCTCAGTTTTAATACTGGCATTATCAAGCGCCGAAACAGCCGCGACATTCCGCCGCGATTCATAAAAGAACCGAGCGGCGAAATGTCTCGGCGTAGAAGGCACCGCGGCGTAATGTCCCGTGGCAAAATGGGCGAGTGCGGGCTGCGGCACCAGTCTGCTGCTTGTGTCTGCAGTTACATGCGGCCGGCATGTAACACTTACAAATAACTTGACATAATAATACTGATACGTTGCTGATTTCACTTCAAGGTTTGAAACCGAATGATTCATTTGCTTTCATCCGGTAGCAGCGTGTTTAACGAGTTGTTTCATTTGGGCGTTAACACACTGTAGTTCAACGTGATTTTACAATTGGCGTAATTGCATGAACGCCATTTGCAATCAATGGCAGCATTGAAAAGCTCGTGCCTGGATGATCGGTGCATAGTGCGCACCATGTGGTCCTGAATGGCGCTAACTAATTAACATTAACAATGTGCCTACAAATAGCTCCAGCCAGAAACCGACCGATTTCTTAGAAAAAAACATTTGGTCTGTTTCTTCTACGCGCCTTTGCAGACTTGGTCTCACTACGATTTTCTCAAGGAATGGGAAACTTCGCGTAGGCCGTGGTTTGGTACTTAAAATGGTTTGGACGCAAACAGCAGACTCAAAGTAATTTAAAGATTGCATCGATGCAACTTGTTGAAGAGCACCAAACATGTCATATTACATATTCAGGCTAATTCGAACCGTCTAACCATAGTGGAAAGACAAGATTTCGTGATGCGATGTGGGGAAAAACACTTTTGAGTGTAATATGAGTATGGTCTGCCAGGATACTGCACGCGAAAACCAGACTCGCGGAATTTCAACCGATCTAGAACAAACTTGTCGAAGTTTAACTACATAAGAGAATGACAACTCTATACCGCGTTTCACAGTTAGAAACCTTTTCTTACATGTAAAACAAACAAACGTCACTTGCTATAAGTGACTTATTACATCTCTGTGCATAAATCTAATCTGTCTGTTCAGCTTCCGGTTGCCGTCGACAAGTGGGATTATAAGAATATTCAAAAGTCAAAACAATATCAATCAGTAATATAATGCGAACTGAACATAACTTGCTTTCATAGGGCTAAGCGGGAATTTCGAGCTTATGGAAGTGACAGTAGCAACAAGTCGACACCAAGAAAGAAGCATCCTCCGCTTTTGACCTTATCCTCAGGAAGTGAACACGAATCCGATGCCGCTGACGCAAAAGATACATCCTTACCCGCTGTGACACGCAAAACACCGTTCAAGAAGTTGGCAGTTGTTAACGCTCCGTTCGCGAAGACGCCGGTGGTTACTGATCAAGACAGTGATGACCAGTCTGTGGAAGAAATTGCTTTTGACGCGAAGCAGTTTCTGCGGTAAGTGAAGAACCTTAGTGTACTTTATCATACAATGTTTTAGTTTTGAAAGTGAAATAGCTGCACCATCAGATTTCCAAAACATCCAAAACGTTAGCATGCTATGGATTTCGTGCTGTGATGCAGAATGTTGCGTTTCAGGAAGAAGATCCACTTCAAGCGTCAGTACTACGCAAACGCGGTCTGCTGTAGCCGAGGATACGCAAAAGATCTGTTGACCACAAAAGAAGCCGTGCGGCTACTGTGCACTATCGAAGATGCCGACCCGGTCGCGACAATTGTGCCATTTATGCCACAAGACAACTGTATTTTCATTTTTAATATCAAACAAATGGAATGTTGGAAGAATATCTTAAGTGATCATCTTGGAAGGTGGAACCAAAGCCGTGGAGGCGAAAACTACCTATTTAGACGAAGTGGATCGCCAGCTATGCTTGCTGAAGAAAAGGAGGAAGATGAAGATGGACCGTTACACTACGAATTCCAGAGAAAGACTTATCGTCATTCTGAGGCAAACGATTTCCGCCGATTGGTTATTCAAGCGGAACACTTCCCTTACGCTCTGGTAATCACGAGTAATCGGTTATTATCTGCTTCACAGAAATGTGGCAATCATAGATTACGACTAGGAAAGTGCACTCGTTTGTAGCAGGCACCGGGTGACCAAAGCGAATAATAATGATGCGCACGATTACGTGGTTATTTGTGACCTTTGTCGTAATTTGTGATTGATGATGGCGATTGTGCTCTTGTGCTTTGCAATACATAGAACACAGCGCTTTTGGGCAGGTATAGCTAGAACTCGGTAGAATAAAATTTAACATTGTTGAGCCTGACAATAACTATCAACAAGTTGATCAATAACTATTAATTTGATCATACGTCCAGTGCATACGAGAGTTACCCGCGTAACAACTTATTTACAGTGCCGCCAAATCGAATTCTCTCTTAGTTATCTTACTGAACTATGAATGTGTAATTTTAACTGACACAACCAAATTTGGAGGTTGGTAATCAAAAAGATTGTGATGAACGCGAACGAGAACGCGAAACCACGGTCGGACAGACGAATAGTCGAAAACCACTAAATGCTGTTTCGCTGAGTATACGGGGCAGCGATTCTGTAATAGTTAACAATAAAGTAATAATTAATAAGAGCTGCACTACTGTGATTAATAAGTATAGCTGATCTACTGTGACTCTAACGAGAGCATAACTGTAAGTAAATGTCGGTAATCAATTAATCCGTTAACTAAGCAATTAATATTCAAGTGATTAATCCTTAAAAGTCACCCTAATAAAGTTGGAAAACGTAGTACGATGGATTACATTAGTTCTACGAATATGAGGGATATGAACTGTACTCTTTTCCCATAATGTTCGGTGAATAATAAACGATGTTTCTTTCGTGTCACGATAGGTACAATACATCTTTGACGGCGAGCCGCATGTAATCAATCGACCACCTCATGGAAATCGCCGACACGGAGATCAGCAATACAGCCGTACTTTTCAAAGCACGAAAGACGCTGTCAAGAATGGAGGTAGGAAAGAAGGGTTGGATCGCTACGGAAAACAGAAACACGTGTTGGAAAACTACGATCATCCAGATGAAATAATCAGAGGACCGGAACAAGTGCGCAATTTGACCCGTAAAGACCAGCCAAAACATGACCTTTGGGAATGAGCCTTCACCCATTGAGCAGTAGGGCGCTGTAATGCCCTGACTACAGGGAACTGATATTGCAAAGTGGATGCAACCGATTGTTTCTCCCGTAGACTTCTATGCTGTTGGCAGTTTCTGTAACTTGGTTCATTTGCCCTTGTTACTGGCCCGCTATAGCTCAAAAGATAGATAAAAAAATTTGGTTACTAGTCACAACTACTATTTCGAATTGTTGGTTCGAAAGAAAAGAGTTGTGACTGTTTCCAGTTAGCACAGAAGTCTACGAGAGGTCTCTGCAACGGTCTCGTAGACTTCTATGTTAACTGAAAACGGCCATAACTTCTTCCTTTCGCATCAATAGTTCCAAATAGTTGTAGAGACTACCAACCAAATTTTTTTCTCTATCTTTTGAGCTATAGAACGTTCCATTTGAGCTCAATGGAGCCCAGTTACAGAAATAGCCCACAACATAGAAGTCTCCGAGAGAAACAGTGCACTGCATCCAGTTTGGAACAATAGGGTGCGCAAGCGTGCGGGTGCATTCTCAATTGGTGAGGGTTCATTGGTATGCAGTTCCAAGCTGGAGAGCGAACACTCCGAACAGCAGTTTATTCGCGATATTGTGGCCGCCCCGGAAATGGTCGTTTTTCTTTCGTCCGCACGTCAACTTGATGACATAGTAAAATTCTGTACGGATGCGCAGAACTTTAGTGTTTTGGGAGTTGATACCTTGTTTAACGTTGGCGAATTTCTGGTGACCGCTGTGACGTATCGTCATTTGATGTTGAAGTCCACACGCAGCTATTCTGGCACACATCCAGTTATGATCGGAGCAATACTGATTCATACGGGAAAGTCAGAGCTTACTTTTTCGTATTTGCCTTACTTTCTGAAAAAGTACAGACCGCAACTCCGCAACTTGCGCGCATTTGGAACAGATGAAGAACGAGCCATATACAGCGCATTCAAGGATGGATTTCCGTTAGCGATTCATTTCTTGTGTGATCTGCATCTGAAGGACACAGTCAAACGAAAGATGCGAGACCTCAAGGTCGAGGAAAATGCAGCTGCAACGATTATCGCGGACATATTTGGGCTGCAAAACGAAGACACAGTGATTGGTGGGCTGGTGAACTGCGATGCACTCGAATACGGCACACAAGTGGAAGTAATACTGGAGAAATGGGGTTTCATGTCGGATGCGGCCGATAACTTTGCCACGTATTTCCGACACCATAAGCTGCAACAGATTAAAGACTGTATGCTTCTGGAAAAACGAATTGCATCCGGGATGGGGTTGAATGTCTACACTCAGAACGCAAACGAATCTTCGAACAACGTTCTAAAGCAAGCTGCGAAAAGACAAAAGGTCACCCTCAACGAGTTTGTTGAAGTAGCTCGGGAAGTAAGCATCAAGCAAACAAAAGAAATTGAACTGGCGGGAATGGCAAGAAGTGAGCGGTTGTTTTTGCTTGATGAATACAATCACCTGCGTGTGCAAGACTGTGATCTGTATGACACGACAGTTAATCCGACATCGAGCCATCGCGCAAGAGCAATGTCAGCTATTCATCGTGCGAAACTGCTGCCTAAGACCGCCGCCCTGCTGCAGCAGCCGGCACCAGAAATCAGTCCCGCTCGGTAAGTTTTAGTCATAGCTTACCTGTCTAAACATGTAGTTTGCTTACCTTTATGTAAAATTACTGATTCAAGTCTTTTCAAATTGTGGATTGTTCCAAGAATTAGCGTCACTAAGGAGACGCAAACAGTAAACAATTTCTCAAGTGTTGTTAAAGCGAAAGATGGTTATACAGTATCCTGTAATCCGTTTGTGTGCACAATTACCGGTTTGCCCCGGTTGGCGCCGTGGCATGTCCTCGCAAGACTATTCGCCGCGGTACAGTTTGCCGCGTAATCTCGCCGCAGAGAGTTCTCGCCGTGGGGCATGTGGCCTAACTCGCCGCCGCCGCAGGGACAACTGGCCTCAAAGATGTCTGACACTTTTAGATTGCCTTCCGTAGCAAATCTAACCTACTAGGGTAGCAGCAAATCAGTTTCAACGAACAATTTCGGCCCGCGCTGAAAGTCTGACTCTGACTCAGACTCTGACCGCTCAAACTCTGCCTCTGACCCTGGAAGTCTGTCCTCAGACCCCAGAAAGTCTGACTCTGATCGAGAAAATCACACTCTCCCTCGGATTTTCAAGGACCGACATGTGCGCACCAGACACCGCAAGAACCGCGGTGCTCTACGGCTCATAGCGGCCCCTCCACACGGTTTTCTTTAGTAAAAGACGAAAGAGAATAACGATATGTGGGGAAGCCAGAGCATACGGCAATTTCTTACGGCTCATAGCGGTTCACGCACACGGTTTTCTTTAGTAAAAGGCGAAAGAAAATCACGGTATGTGCGGAAACCAGTGCTACCGCCCTTGTTTAAGTACGGCAGTAATGCGCAACTGCCTGCACCGACAATTGTTCCACATGTTCAATGCAGAAGTGCCATGACTGTTCACCTTATTAAGGGCGGTAGCACTGGCGACACTGAACATCTCCCGTCTTTGGGATCTTATCCTGTGGCTCCTTGATCTCGAGGGAACTTAACAAAATTTTTTAATCACTCATCTAATGAAATGTAATTGTGGAAAAAGTTCCAGGATTGTTTGCATGTAAAATCTCGTTCTGCTCCCTTGTGACTGCCCGTTGGGCGCATCTTTCATAGTGTCCGAGTTTGGGATTTGCCTTCATATTCCTAGGATAGTCATATTCCGCCGCTTTTCATACTTCCCAAACGATAACATCGAAACAACTTGTTGACGAGTGTTCTGTTTTTATAGTTAGCAAATCGTTTTGGTGAAACCATCTCAGCAAATAGAGCAGAAATGGACCACTCGAAATGCAAATTGACAGTAGGATCAGAGGCAGAGGCAGACTTTCAGGGGTCTGAGGACAGACTTCCAGGGTCAGAGGCAGAGTTTGAGCGGTCAGAGTCAGAGTCAGACTTTCAGCGCGGGCCAACAATTTCTGACGAGCAAAACTGCAGATGAGTCGACGGCGTGCACTTATAAATGGCTGAGTAGCTATGTATAGTGAGACGCGATCAATTGTAGCGCTGTCTTCAAGTCACTACAGCATCCTGATTGCAACAATGCTTATTGTGCAGGATCCGTCAAAGGTCAACCAATTCGAGTACGTACAGCAAACACTGAGTCTGAAATGAACTTGAATTCCACCTTGCTTCATAAAATCAGATAACGTCTACAGTGAATATTACGGCAGCCGATTTTCCAATAATAAACTTAGTGACGAACTTTACGCTCTCTTTTGTGGACCTTAAATCCCGATAGTGTATACTTACTACGTGCTTGTAGGATAATCAGCCTTGAGCGGCTAACTAATGCAGAGCTACACACTGTGCAGCCTACACTGGTTTTAGAAACACTTTTTTTGTAAGAAGAGACAAAATTTTCGCCGAATGACAGTTCGCCGCGGAAATCACGGCATAATTTACGAAGTCTTGTTTGCTTCACTTGAGGAGAACCGCTTAGTCCTGCAACAAGACTAAAAGCCCACTCAGAATTAGGTAATTGCTATACGACTACCGAATCCGATAGTGACTACGTTTCTACCTGAAATATTACCATGTTCTTGTAAATTATATAACACGTTCTTTCAGAGAAGCGTACACTTGTCACAGAGCTACCATGGACATGAAGGACTCAGCTAATTGTTATCTGTTATAGGTACAGGTTGACTACACCGTCACCGAGCAAGGATGATGAAGAAGAAGGGCTTCTAACCGACGCCTTAGAAGAGTTCAATGGCTTGTCGGCAGCTTTTAAGGCAGCCGTGCTGCAAAAAGCGCTTAATCTACTACGTTGCCGCGTGGACCTGATGTCGAAAGTTCCTGGTAAGACACTGGCAACGGCTGCTTTCGTGGCAAGTGAAAGCAAGGACCTTCGACCCAACGTTCTGCAAATTGACAGAGGTGGAGGAAAAATTACATGTTCTTGTCGAGGATTCCAACTGCAAAATATATGCGCGCATGCTTTAGCCGTTGCTGTCGACAGAGACATGATCACGTTTTATCGGAAATGGTTTAACGCGAGCAGTCGCAAACAAATTGACAAGGCAGTCAAGCACGGCGTGTCAAAGAAGGTTGCGTCTAAGCCGTCCAGCACTTCTAGAAGAAAAGCCCAATCCAAAGAATTCAACCCAACGAAATCAATTATTACAAAAAAGTCAGTTTACCGCGCCGGTCCATCTGCTACGGTGAACGTGGAACAAGTGTCGGAAGCTTCAAATAAGAAGGTTGCACCGACCAGCACCAAAGCCCATCCGGAGCGTCGATTGTCCCCTGCTGGTTGCACACAACCGTCATTTTTTATTATGGAAAGACCGACGCCAATTATCGTGCAACCTGTGCCGTATTCATATGAGTTGCACTTTTTGACCGGCTGCCATCCAGCCACCCGCACATGCGCTGGCTGCCATAAGAGTGTTCACAAAGGCGGAAAAATTGGACCTGCTCCCGAAGACATTGTTGTTGTAAGTCTAGCAGATCAAATATCAATTCTATGCAGACTCATACATGCTCGATCATCCGTTTGCCATGGCCCAATGACCTTTGTCAGCTTGTGTTGATAAAGCCAGTAAGAAAATATAGCAGGTGTAGCTCATGGCAGGTACAAATATGACAATTGACTCCGTGGAATAAACTGTTCAATTCGTAACGCGTATAAAGTTCGCCATATTGTAACATTAGGCTAATACAGTAATTGACGAAAATGTGTTTATTGCTTAATTTGAGATTTTGCATTCTTAAAATTAAGGGTGACTTCTTTCGTGCGCACATTGATTGGCCTTTGGTATGTCGCGTGTGCTTCTAGTACTGACCAGCCCAATACATTGTTTCCCTGATTATGGATAAGGTTGATAACTTGCTAGATCCAGCTGAGCCTTCTGATCATACGACTGAGTCTTGTTGCGACTAAAAAGGTATTTTGGATACTGTCAACTGTAAGCCACTGACGCAGCTTCCATGTTCACGCTGTTTTTATCTAAATTCTTAACTCAAAAATCATCCAAATTCAAAATTTATAAAAAAAATCCAAAAATTTCATACAAAGAATTCATAAAAAAATCCAAAATTTCCAATAGCCAGTGAAATCTCCTCTAACGAGTTTGGCTAATGCAGTATTTTGATGATACTACTAAGAATGAATCTGTGTCAAAAAACAGAAGTTGCAAGTCTGTGATCGCCTGCAGTCTACTGTAATGTTTACGACTCAATATATCCGTCAATTCTAAGGTTTCTGTTAAGTTTGCTGTTACGTTAGCAGGAATAATAAGTAAGAGCTTCTGATTTCCGTAGTTATTTGGTCACACCGTTGTCAACATAAATATTACTCTTCCGCTTAAACAGATGAGTGCGAAGTGCCCTCCCTGCATTTTGGAAGTACTTTTTCCCTTCTACGAAATCTGTCTTTACGGTGGTGCAGTGGCTCTTTTATCACAGTGCAGCGAGATATGATAAGCGGTCTTATTACAATGTCTACCATTAACCGCTGGCAAAAAGGATCGAGGTTAATTTTGGCCGGTGAAAATCGTGCAGGATTACAGCAGCTGGTCAAATTCAAAGCAGCTTCGAAGTGAGTAGGAAAAGTCCTGTCAGATGATACGTACGTGATTTTCAGATATTGCCCTGTTTTACGGCAGCTTGATTGCATGTCAGTGGACTTGGCTGGTATCAGGGGCGGCGCGAGGGGGGGGGGCGAACTGGCGAAGACCCGTCGAATGCGGCCGGGCGAAACTGGCGTGAGAAAAAATAACCAGCATTGGCGAAACTG
>JAQGAU010001451.1:0-19287 GCA_034698045.1 Paramacrobiotus richtersi | reverse complement strand
TCTTAATCTGGTGATTACAATGGTCAATGTGCAACAGGCATCCTTTTTACGGATGGTCCATTATGGAAAGAACATCGCCGATTTGCATTGTCAACTCTTCGCGATTTCGGCATGGGCAAAACGTGGTTGCAAGACTTGATCATCGACGAAGCTCGCGACTTAGTCGACGATTTGGTTAATGCCAAGAATGCACCGGTCAGTCCTCCCGTATACTTTTCCCCCAGTATAGCCAATGTCATCTGTGCCATTTCCTACGGTCAACGGTTTAGCCACAAAGACGACAGATTTCGCCTATTGGCCAATCTGGTTGGAGACAACTTTGCGTTGTTTGCTAAACTGCGGTTAGTGCAGATCTTTCCCTTTTTACGTCTGATTCCGTTTACCAGCTGGAGGAAGGCGTATTTGGACTTACATGAAAATCAGCGGCACATATGGAAATTCTTCCGCGAACTGATTGATGATCATAAACTGCATCTCGATGGTGAACTGCGGGATTACATTCGTGATTCTTGATTGAAAAGGACAAACAATCAGCGAATCCGCTTAGCACTTTCACCGGTAAACATGATGCTTGTAACGACTTGGAATACATGTAGTACTGTTTTAACTTTCAAAGTATATGTCGAAGCGGCTTTAATTTACAGAAGATCAGCTGGAAATCGTAATGATGAACTTGTTTGGGGCCGGCACGGAAACAACATCGACGACGCTGACATGGGTCGTTATGTACTTACTTGAAAATCCCGATGTATACAAAAAGGTTCAAGCGGAAGTAGACGAAATCATCCCTGAAGGACAGTATCCCACTTTGGATATGCGCGGTACGCATTTCATCGCATTGTACATCACTGTCTACCAAACGATGTTATAGAGCTCAAGCTCAGCACGAAGTTCATGACAGTTTTTGGTTCCAAATAATCTGTACCCTTGTCAGCAGGAACTAGCAATTAATTCTACCAGTATCTCCTTGTTTATTACGCAGACAGACTGCCGTACATGCAAGCTGTGATCCAAGAAGCACAAAGAATAGCCAACTTGGTTCCCTTTGCTGTTCGGGCCACGACTGAGGATGCCAAACTCAACGGCTACGATATCCCCGCCGGCACAATAATTACGCCCAATTTGTATTCGGTTCACATGGATCCCACGTACTTCCCCGAACCACATCGGTTTAATCCTGAGAGGTTTCTGGATAGTAGCGGCAATATTATACCCAAAGTGGAAGGATTTATACCATTCTCCATCGGTTCGTAGCAAAATATAATGCGTAGCCAAGAGTTCACATAGTTTTGATTTGTAAATCATGATCCTTTTCGCTATAATTTTTCTCTTAGGCAAACGATTCTGCTTGGGCGAATCGCTAGCCAAGATGGAACTTTTCATCTTTTTCGCCAGCCTGCTGAGACATTTCACTGTCAAACGAGCGCCTGGAAAGTTTTTCAACAGCAAAAAATCCATTTATGGAAACGTTGTTAACACTCCAGAGTACTTCGAAGTCATATTCGAAAAGCGATAACGCGGTCTTTTCCTTTGTGCAAAATAATGCACGGACTAGGATTTGCCGTGCCATACTATCATATCCTTGCAGAAGTGATTTATTTTATCTGTAGCGGACGATTCCAACCGTGATCATTGACATATTAAGTACGGCCGCTCGACGACATGCCTGGTGCTGCAAGTTTGATATACCTGTGTATTCAGGGGAGCGTTGCTGCTGGTTGTATTGGTTTCGCATTTGGGCTTTGACAAATAAAGAAATGACGATGTATCATGTTTTTCGGTTGGTATGCAGTTCATATGCTCCGCGTGATCCTTGAATACCGCCAACGGAAGCTAATGAAACGTACACTGTACATTATGCGTTTGAAGAACGTTTTGCGCTATGTATAACACAAAAGGTACAGATGCGCGAAATGTCTTACTGTTGCCGGCTCGATAAACATTTTGGAATACTTGGTAGAGTTCAATTGTTTTCCAGAAAATTTGCATTTGTGCTCATCGCTAATTCAAATCCGTATCGTAATCACAGCTGAATAAGATAAGGATGTCTTGCCAAAGTATCACTGAACTGTATCATTATGTCTACTACTGATAGTAATAGCCGCATATGCAATCAGATAAACGATAAACTAGACGAATGCCTATGTTCGAGAAACGAAGCCTGTAATTGATCGTGAAATGAATGAAATGCTTGCATCAGACATTACGCGCAGCACCATTTAAAAGGTGACAAAAGCTAACTGCAGGTCATTTGTCGGTGTTACATATCACGTTTACGAAACCCCCCCCCCTTTCATTATGTTTACAAAGGATATTTGGCGCTTCGGCGCCGTTGACGTACAAGACGAATTCGGATTGGTCCGTCATGGAATGGTCCGTGATATAACCCGGGATGGCGGTTTGATCGTTAACTTCGACCATCCTCGACATCGCGCCGAGATAGTTCCTGTTTCTGCTTGTGTTAAACAAATTGAGCAGTTTCTTCCCTCAGTGGACGAACCCGTGGAAGTTCTTTACCAGTACCGCAGAGACCAACCCTGGCGCTGGTGGCCAGCGGAACTCGTTATGCTGGGATCATACAACGAGTACGCCATCATTGAGATCGTTTTCGACGCTCAGACGATACAGGAGATTGTCCCGATAGAGCGGGTCCGAGTCCCGATGCCTTATGTGCCTCAGTTTTCCTCTAGAGTTCCGTTCTACAAGCACGGCATCAAATTTAATTCTCTCGATCCACAACTGACCAGGATAATTAAAAGCGACACATTCATCCTTCGATGGGAACGGGAAACGGATCATAAGGTGGTGAAACTTCACTGTGTCGACCGTATGCAATACCTGTCCGAATTCAAACAGCCCTTGTTCAGATCTGAATGGTACGTTTGTACTATCAAATTCTGTCTACACCTTACAGCACAGCTATAGCGGGTCACTGCAAATTGCTTCCGTCCTCAATATTTCGATGTTTACAGCAAAACTTGATCTCCTCAGAGAATCAACAGGACTGGCTTAAGCTGGTTCGGAATAATCGGATTTCATTTTTTTTGCCAGTAGTGTTTTTACTGAATTATTAACTGACACCTGATGCCTTGTGTTACAGGAAAGAATACGTTCTCCGTATTGGATCTGCTGAACAGACGTCTTCTTGTGTGCCAGACGGAGACATTGACACCACAGTCTCCAGTGAAATATCAACTGTATCGATTTTCCGAGATGACCTTTGGCTCGAAGACCTACCCGGAGAACTCATCTTCGAAATCTTTTCTTATCTAAAAACAAATGAGCAAATGCGATGCAGACGTACCTGCCGTTCATGGAACTATCTTCTAACTTCATGGAAACCGCGTCTCGTTCAGATCGATCTTGGTTGGTTGAGTTCGTGGAACTATAAGGAAAACGATTACTATGAACTAGCCATCTTGCTGGACCGACTCGTCGACAGCACAAAAAAGTCGCTTATTCTGATTGGAAATGAAGATTTCAACTGGTCACGACCAAATATTTATCACATCGTAATTGACATGCTGAAACGGAACGACGTCAAAGTATCGATGCTTGTCATCTGCAACGGATCCATATCGGCGTATGAAATGCTGTGTAATTGGCGCACTAGTCATCTAAAATCTGAGAATCATGCGGACGGCTGGGATGTATGTAGGAAGCTGGCACTGGTGAATGTCAGGATTGCTCTGCCTCTTCATAAGGAACAACGAAGTGAGGGCGTGCTAATGCAAAGGAAAATCGTCGATAAAAACAGCGGCTTTGTCGAGATCATGATGGAGAAATTGTGCGCAGAGCTGGAGAGCTCCAGTGTACCTCAAATAGAAGCAACGCTTAAAAAACTTTGGGAACTGAATGCGCATGCGAGAGTGGAAATGTCACTGGTAAGTATACCTGTAATCATCGCGTAACATGACCTGCATTAACAACTACAGGAGTACTTACAGTAATAAAGGTCATAATTATTCTTATCACTGATGTTTTTTTGTTTTTTTTATCGCTCAGGTATGTCCAAAAAAACAATACTCAACAACATCTCAATTAATTCATGTTGTTACTAATCACTTGTGACGAGTATCATCTCTGCAAGTCACCGTGATATTTTAATGGAGACTATATAGTTGAAAGTTAGCCCTTGAGGTTGAAAACAGTACAAATGTTCAACGTTCAACTTTCAACATCGGTAGGCGTCAGAAGATTATCATATCGTTCGTTTAAATTGTTTGATTATCGCTATCCACTGCAGTCGCAGTTTATAAAGGTGTTACGATGCATTCCATAGATCCGATCCGCAAAAGAATTCTTTTGTTCTGTTTCAGATTTTTAAAGCCTTCCAAGTCGGTGATTCTCGATTCGCTCCCACGCTACTCTCATCGCAAGGCGACTTCGTGCGAGTGCCTATCCTGCCGTCCGTAGGAAAATTGACGGGAAAGGTTTTGCTAGCTTACAGTATACATGCCAAATTTCCCGAACCTGCTGAACGTCGCTGAACCACTGCGGTTCCTGATCTTGAGAAAAGTGCAGAACTATGTGGCCGGCTGTTCTGTACTGTGTCTGAGCCAATGGAGTCATGGACCCGGCCACAACAATCGCGGATGGGACATCTGCCTAATTAGAATTATTCGCAGAATTCAGATCTGGTCTCGTATTTGTATCTGAATAAATATATGGAATTCAATTAACTTTACGGGTTCTTTTGCGCAAAGAACAAATCAACAACAGTTTCTGACGTTTCGATGCCATGATGTCATCGTTCTACGTGTAGATGTCATATAAATAAAGTTGTTATACTACACACTGTACATACTATGAAATATTGAAACCCTGGCAATGAAAGAGACATCCGTACGTCTCTTGTGACAACAGACTAACACAGTAAACATATGAAACTTAAAAACATTCGTGCGTTCGCTTTGTTCTTACAATTAGGATTGTTTCTTTTCCTAACGCTCTTAATCCACTTTCAGTTCAAAGTACAAATGATTTTCATAAGCGTAACTGCAAAACGATAACTAAAGCCGTAATAAAGTTAAACTTTAAATCGACAGTGACCTTGACCACAACTGCATTTCTTAGGTCAAACTGGATATTTATGAAAATTATACCGGACAGTATTTCAAGCTGCAGAGCCTGTCCATGCAGGTCTCGAAACAAACCTTAATGCTACGGGAATAAAGCAAATAGTATTAGCACATTAAGAGTGCAACGGTTCCGTGACAAATTGTTAATCAGCTGTTCACTGCGATAGACAAGCATCGTTGCTCGTCTTATTCAATATTTAATAGTTTTCTTGTTGGCCACAAACATCCAGTTGCGGCGGCAGCGGCACGGTGACTTTAACTTGCGGAGCGTTACTCCATTCGCCGGGGAAACGATGCCCAGCAGACGTATTGCACTGCATACTCAGCGGTGCATCGGCGTAAAGGTCACGGAGAACGGCGGCCGTCAGCGGCGTCCATCGGATGGAGTGATAGTTGTCGAGGACAGACTTCTCCGGCGAGGTGTCGTCATCGTCAAATGATCGCATGTTCTCGAAGAACGTCATCAGCGCATCGGTGTCGATGGAACTTTTGCACACTTCGAGGTTGGTGCGCGGGTAGTAGTGAATGTAGTTGACGCACATTTCGTCGGAAATGGCGTAACCGCCCAACGTGGCGTTAGTGCGGTCTAGGGTGCGGAATTCGCATGTGGTCAGCAGTTCATCACCCTGAAATAAAACATTCTTACGTTTCTTTCCAGAATCTTAAACTAAGACTTTCACAAGTCCGTATAGTTTTATCAATATGCACATTAATTCCAGTTTTGCAGTCAAGAACCGGCACATGCCTTGAACTCCATCAACCAAAAAAGCCTTTTCCGACAAATTTTGATGCCGATAACAGTGTCTTTGACAAGGTTTATAAAACCATCTGGAGCCTCATTGTGATACATTCAGAACTGTGATTATAAACAGTATTATATTGTTACTGCAAAACAAAAGACGGAATTTGCCAAAAATTCGTGTTTTCGTGCTGTATTATCACTACTCTGTGAGTTGCAGTAAATAACCAAAGCTGCAGGCACGGATATAATTCTCACCGGTAAAATTTGAACTAGCTTCTTGAACTTTCTAATCTCCTGGTACATGGTGTTGAAATGGTTGTCGCGGTCAAATTCTGGCAGTTCTACGCCATTACGAAAATGTCTCGTCCATACACGGATGCCGGTCAGATGCGTGTGTAACTGGGAGGCAAACACCGATATTCCTTCCGGCGGAAGTCCCTATAAGATATGTACTGTAGTTATGTATCGAGGTTCTAATTCACAACAGAAGAACCCATCTGATAACAACTAGCAGTCCAATTTTTAAGTTCGAGCAATCTAAGTCACTTTTTTTAGTTTTGTTCAAGCTCGAAATACTAAAGGTCATCCATGATAAAACTCTCAAAGGCGAACAAAAGTGATACAGAATGACATTTCGAGAATTGACAAACCTGTTCAGTGCAGCTAGCAATACAATTCCCAGTCAGCTGAAACCGGTCCATCTTCGGCGGTATCGCCATCTTAGGTGAGTACTCCAGTCCCAGTTCAATGCATCCCGCATCAAACTCCCGCAGTTGTTTTGTATAATAGAACCTTATCCCTGACGAATCTATTCTGCCGGCTGTTTCCGGTGGGTTATTATAATGCATCTCGATTCTCACATAAGGAGACAGTTTCCTCCCGCCAATGGGGTAACCGGCTTCCGGGGGATAGCGTAACGGAGGCGCCCCCATGGCCCACGCCCCGATGACCCGTTTGCAGTATTCGATATCCTTCGGAGCGTTGCCATCGTCGCAATCCCCTTCCCATTCGGAAATGTGCGTCCCAGTTGGGATTTCGCAGTGGAAGACTTCAATGTGATGGACCAGGTCTTCGTTGCCTGCTTGGATTGCTGATTCGTACTGAAAAGAGGTTAATGCGTACCGACTACTGTTGATTATCAAGATTAACGTTCTGGACCATATTAGCTCTTGGTAATTAAATTGTAGCACGTCATAAAAAGTGTACCTCATTTACATATCCTTCTGTACTTGTTTCTTCAGGTTTTTGTGTGGCCTTTTTTACCTGTCTCTTTTTCTTCCACGCGTACGATAGAATCAAAGCTATGTAAAGTTTTTAGTAATACAAGTTTTTTCAGTTTACTGAAACTTATAAGCCATTCTTATAAGACACTGCTGCACTAACGTTCAGGTCTGTAGATGGCAAAATGCAGGTCGTACAGTTGAGTACGAGTTATCTTTAATTCTTGTCTTTTTTACTCATAAGTAAACTATTTCAGTACCTGTACGCGGAGTCGGGCAGAAAATCCGCAAACCATAACACCAAAGTCTACTACGTATTTCCGGTGAGTATGGACCAATTTTTTATTCTATACGTATACTCACTGCAAACAATAACAAGTTATAAACCTCCCGAGGTGTTAACGCCTCAGTTGGCTTACCATATCGGTTTATGATGCAAACATTTATGATCTAAATCAAATTGTAACCTCAACTCACAGACCGCTATAATATGTCAAGCATACTCTGGAAATTCGTATACAGTACTAGTAAAAATTAATAATCTTGCTGTTTATAGTGGATAGTGAATGCAGAATGGATACAGGAAGTTTACATGGATACAGAAAATTTAGTAAATTCTATTGATGCGGCTGGAGTATTTGTTCCCGACTGCTGTTGGAATAGTTTACTTATTTCGCGTTATTATGAACACAGTACTATTACTGAACACTGTAGTGTAATGGCTTTTCGCGATACTCTTTCTAGGATGTAGGCCTACAAAAGCTCGAGTCCGTAACATACAAACTTGTCTTATTGGTTAATGCATGCGTATCACTCTTTCCTTTTTTGTACTTGCGTATTGTTTGTTCCTTCCTACATTTTTTACCTTTAATAATATCTTAAGCTAGCTTTATGCCTTTGCATGTTACTGTTAATTTGAATTGATTTTTACCTGTATAATATGGTGTTTAACATCGAGATGCTGGAGTTTCTTGATAACACACCAGTAGGTGGTTTCCCTGGCCGGCACTTTCACGCGATCGGACAATACTTCCATAATCTGCACATCACGCATTTGCCTAATATCCGTCTCATCACCTGCACTGGGATGCGGCGGAAACATGCTCATACGTAACATGCCTTTGTATAGCTTCTTTTTATTATCCTTAATGCTCATCCCTTCCACCGACCGGATATGACCAGGACCAATTAGCGCCAGTAGATGGGTAGTGCCTTTCTGTATAAAACACCACGGAAGAGTTTAGCGAAAAGTGTGACTAAAAGGTTGCGTTAAATAAAGCAGAAAGAATGAAATATCTCCTACACAATTCAACTAACAGAGAAACCAGCTCTCATATTTCAATATACAGAAGTTTATTTATTTTACGATTTCCTCATGTTAAATATACAGACGTATAAGAATAGCTTTCACGAACACGTATTTATGAAAATTAAAAAATTTTATAAAACAATCTGTGGAAAAATTTTGAAACTTTATATTGCAAATAACGGTGGAAAATTAAAATTTTTTATCTCGTATACGAATTCGTTGTATGTCTAATTGTATTATATTTTTTATACAAATTGTCTTTAATTCGTACACTGATTTACTACTAACTGTATAGTTGAGCGCAAGTGTCCGACACAGTGAAAAGATTCAGATCATGCAGTAGTTCGAAACGGGCGAAACATTTAATAGGGTTCTAACCGATTTAAACTTTACCGGTTCTTCAAACTGGTTGATTTTGCCTTACTTCATATTGATAATCATCTTTATCACACGATTTCCTCGGTCGGACAAATCTCCAAACCGTCCCATACTGGGTCTGATTAACCGATTCCAGTTGACAATTTTGCTCTGCATCAATATGCATGATCTCCTTGTGGTCGGTGTATGTATCTGTAACATGATGGCGGCCCCACAAATCCGTCCAGAAAACACAGAAATCTGCCGACGAGAACTCGCCGTAATTGGATGCGCCAATAGCCATCCATGATTTTGGTGTGACACGTGCGTGTAATTCAAACGCTATCAAATTATCATCATAATTCCATGACAATGTCAAGCGATTTTTCTCGATTTCCAACGAGAATGGCAAGGCGGAAACATTTCCCAACACCAGAAAAAACAGCCATAACAATTCCATTATCCGCAGTTTCAAAATTTAGAAATCTTCGTGCGAAATAATGTTATGATAAAAAATTTTGAACAACAAAAAACGGATAATAACTGCAAACGACAAAAAAGAGATAATAAAAAAATAATTAAAGCGGACCAAAGAGTTTACAGCGAAAAAACTGTACGATTGACCTTTAGAAACAGTATCCGTGCTTAACTCGCGTGACCTTTCTATTGAGCGGCAGTCAAAATGAATGAGCCGACATTACATTGTTCACTTTTTATTATAACCATCTATCGTCGCTTTTTCCATAAACACGTTTTTGTATCGCTTTCCCTTCGTCACTGTCAGTTACATCTGCGCCTGACGTAGTTTTTACGAGCCGGCTAACGAGTTGGTTATTATGCTAGCGGGGTTCATACATCAATTATGGATAAGAATGCTCAAGTGTTGTATACAATTAAAAAGCGTTATGACGAGCTGAGGGATGAAAGTGCATTGCAGAGCAGTAGTGCCAGTGTGCGACAGAATGGGATATCAATTTTCAAAGGTTATCCGTCTACGGACGCGTCACTTCCAGGCAGACATTTGAGACACAAATATGTCATAAGAATACTATAGCGCAACAAACCCAACAAGAGACCATATTGCCTCGTGACCTGCGTAGGTTCCACGAACATGTAGATGTGTTACGTTGCGCTTACGGTATCAGACGTATTAGTAATATTAGACAGACAAATGCAGCTAAACTACTTCAAAATAACTGATCTTCGGCTTGTTCCTGTAAAGTTGTAAATACAGTTATAGGCTTCTTCCGTAAGATTTTTACAGTATGTCCAAATGTTCAATCTAAACACATTTTCAAGTTTTTGCAGTTTTCGATGAAAGTTTCGCTACCCTTTCCGTCATTCAGAGGTACAAAGGTATAACCTAATTTTTACATTACATGTTTTGAGGAAAACTGCATCTCGTAACGTGTATCGAATAGCGGTTTAAGCAAGTATAACTTGTTGGTTGTCCTTTGGACAGTATGCAGTGCTGGCGTTTTTACTATGATGTGATCTCCGATCGCGAAGTAACAAGCGTACAGCTGGACTAACTTGTAATTATATAAGTAGACACATTGGTACGCAGAAGACCAGTTGATGCACACTGCACTTGTTGTAGAAAGAAAAACGTACTTATATTCATATAATTGATAAATCTCCGCAATCAAACTTTAACGCATATATATACGCAATCACGCACAGGACGCTAATTCTAGTTAGACTGCACACAGCTTTGTGCTAATCTGCAGAAGAACGGACAAATCCTCGATTAAGCTAGCACTCCTCGTTTTTGTTAATTTGGTAGTTTTTGGTTCTATGTAGCATTGGCATTTGCAGACGTAATAATTAATCTATCCTGATCAAGAAAAAGTTAATCCGTTAGAAGTGCGCAAAAGGGTGCGACAACACATGCATCTGTCCCGTATATGTGATGTATCGCAGACTTTTGACCGACCTTTCCGATGCGCACATATAACCGCCTGGAAAGTATTTATGAAGTTATTATTAACTTTTAATAACAAATCGCCCACTTCATCATGCAGATGTAAGTGTGATTGCCGGTGATATCCGCATACGCAGTTTATAGTTTAAGGTGTGTGTGGCTATTACTGACGTTGATAATTGCAATGAATGCTATTAATGTTGATACAAAAATATAGTATCGCGCCATGACGTAACCACGAATTTGACTGAGCAGTTGTACACGGAACATATAACAATTTATTTTTTTTAATTTAATTTGATTCGTGGTGCATGGAATGCGCTGATGCTGAGTTCAATGACGCACAGAAATTTTATATAGAATTTGTTCCACTCATCTGCGCACTATTTATGATAACTGCGTCTTTTTTGATTTGGAAGATAGCCTATTAAATCACATTGACTTTTTGCTCGTATTATCCCAGCTGGCGATTTCCGACTGCCAATTTGATCCAGAGAAAGTGCGTTGGGTTTATTTTTCGATCATCACATCTCAGCGGGACTTTACAGGAACAATTTGCCATTTTATCCACACAAACACACAGCGTGCAAATATACAAACAACATAATTAGCCGGGTCTGCTTAAACAGGCCCGGTGTGCAGCAAAAATAAATTAAAACAACAAAAATAGTTTTGTGCAGGTACTTTGTCCAGTCAACTGAGGCCAACGGGAAATGAGTTTTCACAGTTTGTCGTCCAGATCAAATTTCTTTTTGTCAAGTGCGGATAGTTGGAGGAAAAAATAGAAAAAGGAACCCAGCCAAACTGGTTAAATTTGGCTCTTCCGATTTCCGGGATTTCTTCAGGGAATGCTTTAAGCGGAGAGATCAATCGATCGTCGCCTTCGCCCAGGACCTGAAAGAAAAAAGGTCAATTAAAATAAATTACAATGATACAATCTCGTATCTTTAGAACAGTTTTGCAAAATTCATATAATAAAATATATATTTTAAAAATGATAAATCTGATTGATGGTAGTTCTTAATTCCTGGATTATCATAACTTAGTTACAATCTGCAATTGTTGTTCCTTTACCAGCATTTCCTTTCAAATCGGGTGCATTTTTGGGCTGATTTTGTTATTGCATTTCACTAATCTGTTTTCGAAGAAAAAATCGTTTTCCAAACAACAAACAGTTACGTTTAAGTGCAGCACCCACCCCAGACATATAAATCTAACCTGCACGAAAAGAATCGATTAGAAAGTTAGAAAGTTTAATCTGATTATACAAACGGGAATTAATCAGATTTCAGAACCCTATTTACTGATATTACACAACCATGCGCGCACCGAAGTCTTATTTGCTGATTTGCGTAATTATTTGATTAAAATTCCACGCAAGCCGTACAAACCCATATTAAAAGTTGGTTAAAGAATCTGATTAAAACAAGCGCCCAT
The DNA here is from genome assembly GCA_034698045.1 of Paramacrobiotus richtersi. Classification (NCBI taxonomy): domain Eukaryota; kingdom Metazoa; phylum Tardigrada; class Eutardigrada; order Parachela; family Macrobiotidae; genus Paramacrobiotus; species Paramacrobiotus richtersi. The sequence goes on along the minus strand of JAQGAU010001451.1, from coordinate 7,217 downwards.
GAATGAAACGACGTGATTTGGTTTTTCAGGGACTTTTTTCTCAAAGTGAAAGTTCACTATGACCGTCACGCGTCAGGTGGAATGATCTGATTACTCCAGATCATGATCAGGCGAACGCGCACCTGTCTTCCGCGAAATGAAAAAGAACCGGGCAAGTGCTTTATTAATTAATCACGGGAGCATGTCAGCACCCGCGGCCTAATGCGGGACAGGCGCACCTACGTTTTCTCTGTGGGTAACACAATCCCCGAAAGGTCAACAACTGGAAAAATGAAAAATATTTTTATTTAAAAAAATTAATCTTTTTATATATCAAGATTTTGTGTAATCGGATTTGGTAACTTCGTATTTTTTTAGACGGCTGTTGTAACGAACGATAAATGAATTAGTTTCATTCCGCTCTGTAATCAGATTAGAGTTTTTTCCGCTTCTGGATGCGCTGACCGGTTTGCTATTTTCCAGTTTTTTTAAGAATAATTTTTTTTATTAATTTTATTTTTCACTTTATTTATTGGCACAGAAATCGAATCAATCAGATATATTCTGATTAAAAAATAGAATAAAGTTCAATTTTAAACCACATAGAAGTATACGTTGTTAGATTTAGAATGAACCCTTAATTGGCCGTCAGTCAGTCCAGAATATATAGCCAGTGTACTACGAATGTTAACCTTCATTTGACTGTACAACACAACTACCAGTAGACCAGTTCAATGCATATGCATCATTCCTCAACATAAGCATACTTCAATGTCGGATTAAAGGTTTGATCTACTGACTACTTTTTAAAACTCGGGGGAAAAACGATTTAGATATAAAATTCAATAATGTCACAAACCTGATGGGCTTTCCGTGTCCATGAGTGCGGCGCCATAACTCGCCAGCCGAGATCCGGAATGCCCGCGTCCGAAGCCCATATCGACTTTGGGCAGCCGGGCCACGTTGCGCTTGCCATATGGATAGTACTCTTCCAGGGAATATCGCTTATCAGCCGTCCTGTAAATTATAACCGCATTGCATCCATTCTCTCGGTAAAATTTTTTGTTAGATTGAGCCATGTTCCCAGCTTTTACATGAAAATTTTAATGATGGATTTTCAGTTTTGACCAATTTAATAAACATTCCGCGTAGCGTATGTGGTATTTGCCATACCGCTTAATGTGTTTTATATATTACCCGAATTATTTGCTTTTTTTGGCATTAATGTGCAATTCGCTGAACACCGGCTATATACTATCATGACACCGGCAATACGTAATTTTGATAAACACAATCAGGAATGTAATTATTATTCGTTCAACTCGTGCATACTGGAAGCTGTTTTAATTCTTCATAATTTTTCCCGATTTTTGGAATCATTTACCGCCATCGTCGTTACTACGTTTCGAAGAATTCACTTATGATCTTGCGAAAAAGGAACAGCAAATGAGATAATCAAGGAAAATGCGCCCACCGGGTTGCTGCTTGATGAACTACTTAGCAGTTTCAGGGGTGCGCCCATCAACCCACTCGTCTAGCGTTCCCTGTGATTTAATGGGATTTTTAGGACTCTTCGATTGACGGTAGTTAACCGTATACCCTTCACACTCCCGGATAATGTTTGCTCTTTGTGTTATGTATACCAGCCAGAGCGTTATATGAATCGTGACAAGGAACTCTAAATAGACGCGGAAATTGTCCATTTCTGTCACGTCGATCCTATGTTATTCGATCTTGTTGTGGTTTGAACTTTGAACCATACGGCACAGCATAACGTAAATTCGGTTGTATTTTAACGGTTATTTGTTCTTATAAAATCATCTAGATCCATTTATGTACTGTTAAAATTAGAATTTAAATTATTACGATTTGTTCGAATCGCTAAAATGTATTTTTAATACGCATTTACTTTTATTTGGAATTTATTTTTAAAACGAATATTAACTATTCTCTGAATGCACAACACAACAGAATTAATTTTGAAAATTAAATATATATGTTTCCGTCGGAAATCTCCCATAATTCTGCCCAAGGAAAACCCAAGGAAAATGTGCTGAGTAAATCAAAATATTATTTTGTCTAGTCCTCGTCTTCTCACGCAACAATTTGCACATGTGCATATGATTTTATTGAACCGCCCAATAAAATTTAATACTGTCTTGTCAGCATGTTTCGGATGTGCCGATCAAGCGTCGCACGTGCCACTTCCGCGTCAAAGCAAATTCGCGTACGTTTACGTACAAATCTGTTTATGTTATGACTGACAAGATTTAATTTGAGCGTTACGGCGCAGAAAACGCGACGGTTGCTTGTTTATGCCGGCATATGATTGAATTATGAATACCTGAAGGTCTGATGCAATCGTCGAGCAAATTTTACCACACGGATGTTTTTACCTGTGTATTCCCTATGACTAATACAGGATGATAACAAATATCAAATTATCAATGATAAAGCCGTAAATATTAGCGGAAATGACGATAATATTTAACAATAACCAAAGGATATGTTTGCTTTAACCGGTAAGTACACAACATAGCAAAATAAGAAGAAAAATAGATCACTGCGTAAGTGCTATTGATTTCTCCCTCAATACTTCAATAGTTATAAGTGCGTAACAGTGTCTTGTGTTTTTATGTGATTCAGAATTTCAGACGTTTTTGCATGCACGAAAGTGTGTTACTTAGTACAGCAAAATTTTGTCTGGCATTAGCATGTCAAATAAAGTAGCCAAACAAACAAACGTCACCACATTTAAATGTAGTACTTACAGTAGATCAGCAATTCCACTTTTATATCCCAAGTTACGCAAATCCCCTTTGACTTCCAAATCCCCGTCTGCGGCATTATTCATCGGTTCTTGATATAGCCTGTTAAGCATATGGTACGATATAACTTGCTTCCCATGTAAAAACGCCTAGTTTTTCATAAGCAACAAACTTCAAGGTCAGGGTCGTTAACAACAACCGAAGATATTTTTTTAATATAAATGCCTTGCAAAGGTGAAGAAATTCATTCTAAAAATAGTAAATAATTCATTAGAAAATAGTAAAATTGCAGTCTGCTTTAATTACAGTTCGCTACATTATTATGACTTGATTCCCACATACTGATTCAGCAATATTTTCATTTTGAGAAACTACGAAAATTAATGGAAATTATGAATTAATATATAACATAAACCAATCATAAATGTACCTGTAGTATCCTCCAAACGGCACAGCAGCCACCTGGGTTACGGCAAGAAACACCAAACCGGAAGAAAGGGCCAACAACACACTCGTCGACTGCATACTGGCGAATTGGGAAACTCGTAAAATCTTAACAAAAAACCGATAATTCCTCGACGGGAAGGAGTATTAAAGCGAACAACGTTATGACAAAGCACGTCCTTATACCGGATTACTCGACAAAGAAACTGTCAGAAATGGATGGCTGGCAAAAGGTCAATGAGGGTCTGTAGTGCCAGCTGGAGAGCTGCCGCGCGGTTTATATTGTTGCCGACAGAGGGTCGGGTTTGCGGTTAGACGTGATCGGGTTATTCAAGCCGAATGATCTGATTGGTGGATTATGAGGTGTGTCGTGCAGCGTCAATGAGAATGTACGCCAACAGACGAACGTTGCGTACAACCAGGGTAATCATAATTTGATATTATAATAAAGAACGGTCGACGAAAAAACCTTATGCGGCGTCAGCGAGTTTTCGTCTTGTAAGAATATAATGATGAAATTCGAGGTGGCCATTGCGTGAATACATGGCGATACGGTAATGTGTTAGCGTAGTGCAGTGGCTAGTGAGTGGTCATTTCTGAATTCGAAGCGCTCGAAACAAGCCATTAGAATCTGTGATACATGTTGGCTTTTCATATACCCTTAAAAAAACTAGCTTTTACATTTTTGTTTCGTTGTTTGCGGAATAAACTGCCATATTAACAAATTTATTTTGCTTTCGATTGTCCTCGATTAGAGATTGTTTTAATACCAATATGCCGCTTGCAGATGCAAACCGTGGTTTTTGGTGTCTATACTGTAAGCCACAAAATGCATAAAAAAATAAGAAATACATTACAATGTTTACAAACTTTTATATAAATATTATATGAATTAGAAGTATAACCTAATTTATATATACAAATAAATATAATTGTTTTCCAAATCACATGCCAGAGGAATCGGCTTACATAAGTCCTGGCACGCATAATTACGACTACGCGTTCCTTTGCAATAAACCCTCATCAAATTTGCGTCATCAACGGGCATTAAAAGTCAGTCACGTTACAGCGTTAAACAGGATTAAATCACAAGTTCACAACTCTTTCCATTCTCAGCATTTATCACTCCCCAACCGCAGCCCGCATGTCCGACCATTCAGCAGAAATGCACCCGCTTTTCTGCTGAATAGGCGCAATTCCCTCGTGTACGGACGACACGACGGGATTACGCTACCAAATCGTCACATGCCGGGTTGTAAAGGTGTTTTTTTGCTAGCGTTCTAAATCCCGTGAGTAGGTCTTTCATGAGTATTTTACATAAGTAAGCGGGATAATTTCCATTTAGCGTAGAGAGTTTTAAGATGATCGCACGCGACAGACGCTTACTGCAACCAAACAATGCAGTGGCGACACGCTAATCGGAACAAACTGACGTTAATCGTTAAAGAACTGATAAGAGCTAAAGTGGGAATACTTGTAGAGGGGATGCCGACCGACCGCACCCAGATCGCCGCCATTGCATTATGCGACTAGACATATTTACAAATATAGTTTTCAGAATGAATACAAATGTATCGTTTCACAAGTAAACAGCGTGGTATAAATATTGTGCTCGCTGATTACTGTGATATATCAATGTCTATTGGTATAGATGAATTATCAATATTGTGATATGTGCGCCGACAACGTTTTCAAAATATATACAGAGTAGATAACCAGCTGTCACTGCGTCTATGCTGTAAATGTTCACTTCTTTCTCTACAGTAACAGTAACCAAGAATCGCTATCTCGTCCACAAAGTATATCTTACGCAAAACAAACAAGCACATGTAAAAACACATGGCATTATACATTTTTCTTCGATTTTCCTCGTTTCAGAATTTTTTACTGCATTGTTCAAGTAAGCAGATTATCATACATGACATGCAGCCTGTCATGTAAACGGTCTCCCCAAACATCACTTTTTGGAATCCAAACTTACACCGGTTTTGTGAACTGTTTCGAACTATTTTTTAAATACATACTTAGAACATAACAACATACATTTTGACATGCATACAGCTAGTAGTCGGTTATGCTGCCGCTATGTGCCCTTTCCTCACTTCACATAAACAAAGTAAGATCGTCTACTAAGTAATATTTATACATACGCTTTGGTAATATGATAGCTTTATCGTTTTCTGTTTTTGCGTGAGATCTGCTAAATAAACTTTCGTAGCAGAGTCTTATTTAAACAATTGCCAACTTTCTTCCTTTCCACGTACATATATCGTTGACCTTTTGTTTCTTCCTCTCCGTATTATTTACCATCAAATGCACGATTGTTGTTAACAGCCATTCAGCGTAACTTCCGGCAGCGGATGTCTTGAAACGGAAAGGTCATGCGCCAGGGACGCACTTCCATCCTTCCGGTCGGAGGTGATTGTTTCGCCGGTCCGTGTCATGGGACTCAGGATGTGTACTTTTTACACCACCACAAATCAACGACCGTGTGAAGGAGCACTTAATACAATCACTGACAAATCGCATCATGAGGGGATCCCGCGGTTAAGTGAATTAGCCAAATTATGTAAACCAAGCGGAAAATGTCTCAATCCCTTGAGATGATAAGAATTCAGGGATTCTAGGATGCAAATCACATGCTCTGATTACTGCGTGTTTGTTTTTATTCAACACAATTAATTTCGATAAATTCAGGAATAAATACGGTTGCGTAATTCTTTGACTAATCTTGGAGAATAATGATCCATTATCAATAAGGTAACTATGTGCAAAACAATCCACTCGTGAATATGATTACTGAAATAAAACAAGCATGTGCCCGAACAGCCACAAAATAAAGCAGTGCCAGTAACCGTTTAAAAAGTACCTTTTTGTGGAGCTTTAATGCACCACTTATAAAGTAGTTCCAGGTTTTCGTTTTTTGGTGCATGCATCACGCTACAACACGTGCAATAACGAGAAAAATTTCAGAAAAAATAATACCTGCATTGGGTATTTATCTCTTCTGTCTGAAACAGTCTGTTTTTCTACATTTTAGGCATCGGACTAGATTTTTAACTTATTACTTTACTACATAACAGTATACTTTTCCCAGATGATCAATTATGATTAACTTACAGGTGGGAAATAAGAAATGTTTGTTCAGTTAAAACTGGATACGCGCACGTCTAATTTATGAGCAGTATGTGGAAGATGACGGATTACGTTGTCGCATAACAGGAGTAATATATATCATTCGTCATAATAGTTATAATTTATTCAGTATGCTACATACTTATTGTAAATGATTTTTACGAAACAGTTGTCTCGTGACGACGACCGACTCTGCGCATAATTAACTGAAAGTCAGCAACGCTTGAAGGTCATATATATGTATGCAGTCATACACTATGTACGTTATTTGCAATCTATACGCAAAGCTTTTTAAAAGGTAGAGTTTATATATTGCTTCCCGAATTTTCGATTTTGCATCCTGGCCCAATCATGTTAGACCCGATTTGACTGAACTGCATGTAAAGTAAAGAAGAGAAACTTTTCGTTTTAGCATGGAAACCGATAGTATTAAAAAATCTAAGGATGAAGATCGTAGTTGTGTTACGCGTTTCGGTAATATAGATAACCGAAATAAGTCAGTAAAAGGACGCTTAAAAATTGGACTGGACTGGTCTCTGAAAAATTGTCCCGATTATCTTCATAGCATGGCATATGCGATATGTTCTGGCATTCTAGATCTCTTAATTTTACGTGCGACCCTTTGGTATGATTACTTCAGGAAAACGTACTTACAGATTACAACGCATGCATGATTCCATAAATGCAAATAATGCAGTGTATGTTGTATTACTTAAACGCAGTTTAGCTTATATTTGACTGAAGCCACTATATACACACCCCTGTCGTAAAAAACTCTATCGACGTCGAACAATGCAGGCCTCGATATCTCGAGCACCATAAAAACCGAAACTCCAAACCAGTTTAAATTAAACCAGCCGCAAGCCATATTAGCTCTTCGCGTAAGAGCTG
>JAQGAU010001450.1:0-19291 GCA_034698045.1 Paramacrobiotus richtersi | reverse complement strand
GGTTGCATCCACTTTGCAAATCAGTTCCCTGTAGTCAGGGCATTACAGCGCCCTACTGCTCAATTGGTGAAGGCTCAATGAGCCTTCAGGTGCGGACAGGTGCATGGGTATATCGTTCAGATTTACTGCGAAATTAATCAATCAAACATGAGTTTTTTTCACAAACTTCCGAATATGATAATAAAACTTGTTTACCTGACATTGAAATAGATGGCAAATTCGTCGCCAATAAGCCCACACTCCCCCTTGGTTTTCACCACGAGTTTACACGGGATGGTTGTATCGCATTTATCGTACCAGTTACTGCTGTAGCCGGAGTAGTCGCTATGGTTCGAACGGGTTATGTTAAGAGGGGGTCGGAATGTTACTCTACCGGCACTCCACGAGGAAGTTGTAGGGCAGTCGAGAAGGATAGTGTCCTCACATTTGTCCGAACCTAAATATCCCAGGATTTTCCATAACGCGTTCAAACAATTATACGTAACCGGAGAATCGTCTTGTACTTACTGAACGACTTGTACGATATCCCTTCACTCCCGACAATCACGCAAAACAGGACAACAAACGGTAAAACATAGCGTATATTTGTAGCCATTTTGAATATTCTCAGAAACTGACAAAATAATCGGTTGATTACTTTGCTTTATGACTGGTTTTGCTACGAGTTAGTACTCATGTGATCCTGCTACTTATGTGATCTGTACAGTACAAGCATTAAAGAAGTGAATAATGATGGCTCTCCTACATGGCTGATCGAGCTAACTTATCGCTGTTGTCGATAAGAAAACCTCACAAATCATGTTTGCTTGTCAGCCGATAACCGGCGGTCCGGCACACATATTTATGGACTGATCATGAGTCATATTCAAACTCTTTGTCGACGTGTACCAATGCCGTGTCTTTTCGTGTCCATGTTTGTTTTTATTGCTGTTGCAAATTCCAGTCATACTAACGTTATGAGTATACTTAATGACTAATAAGTAAGTACGGAGGCAACGTTAATAAACGTAACGTTTGTGTGCTAGTCGGTAAATCAACTGTGTGCTTCAGAACGGTGCTTTCTCATTTTGGCTCAGCTGGCAATTATGTACCGCAAATTACGTGTATGCCCAGTCAAAAAAATGCTTTCAGGGTATCTTTATTTCTTAACCCTTTGAAAAAAAAAAATTGAAAAAAGGTAATATGTGTTTGTGGTTGAATAATGACATCAAGCGCATAACTATCGATACTTTCGTAGTTTATAAATCTAAAGGAGCGCTGGCGCAACGGTAGCGCGTTCGACTCCAGATCGAAAGGTTAAGGGTTCAAATCCCTTGCGTTCCCCTTTTTTGCTTTTTTAGGAGGGCTCTTGCTTTCTTTTTGTGAGAACTGACTTAGATTTCAATTTCGGTTTATTGTTCCATTTGTGTTTACAATATTTGTGCAGTTGGTTCAGTTAAGGATGTTCGTCATAATGAGCAATATCTGCACAACATTATCTGCAATTTTCTTGCGCTTTTATCCGAATTCAGCAGCCTCAACTGGCGTAGTATAACACAACGACGTAACGATGTACACGAATTGCGCTGATATGTCTCTCATAATAAAGCCGGGGACCCGTACTTCACCAGAGAATACAACTCAAAGCATATGTACAATAACCGCAGTTGGGTGCGCTGTTAGTGTTTAAACAAGACCGGAATGGCCGTTGCGATCAAAACAGCAACGAAATACCCCTTCCCCAACTTCTGTAATGACGGCCAGAAAAATGAGAGCCAGTCAGTGAACTTTCAATTCTGAAAACTCTGCCGCTGCGACGAAAGGGTATGCAGACTCATGATCATGTAGAAAACAAGTAAAAACGCCATACAGGCTTAACCAGAGCGCAAAAATCATCATTCTTCTCCTCGAGGCAAGACTTTAGTACCTCTCGCCAGCTGACCACTTCCGCCTGGATTCCAGCACCTGCATAACGCCCGGGACAGTATATCGCGGAATGTGCGCAGGGAGAGAGCAAACAATATCGGATCCAACGCCGCTTGCAGCGTGAACAGGACGGACGTGGTGTAGCGCAGACCGGGTGAGTCGTTCACCGCCGTGAAACAAGCAACCGTCCAAGAAACCTGATCTGGAGTCCAGCATACTAATACGCTAACGGTCAGCATTGTCAGTACCATGAATGGACGCAACGCCGAAGCTTCAGCTCGCTTTGTTGGTGTCTGCAATGGGGTTTTTAATTTGAGGTTATTCTCAATAATGATTCGCTTCTAAATGTTTAGTTTGTATTATACAGAGTACTTTTACAAGCAAAGCTCTCGTAAACTTGTGCCACAAAAGAAGTGAGTACTCGTCTGCTTTATTCAGTAAGCAAAGATTCGATCGCACTGATTTTGGCTTAAAGTAGCTTACGCTTGTCGTCCTTGCACGAGTTTTTCCTCCGACCGACTCCTCCCTTCTGGACGGATGAGCGTGCCCAATCCTCTGCCGATGCAGATTCTTATACCACAAGAATGGGTATGTCCCAACCACAACTGCAATTGGCACATCCGTGCTTACGATCGCCACAATCGTCGTGAACACTGTTTGGGCTTCCGTGTTTAAGAAGCACCCATTGTCCTTTTCTGGTAGGCGATAGTACATCCAGTCCAGCACGACAACCGGCAGAGAAACGAGGTGTACGTATGCTACCATCACGGCGCACATGATCACCGCGACTTTTTCGCAATGGATATTCTTATAGGAAACGGGGAAGGCGATGGCCCAAATGCGGTTGAGGGTGATGAGCACATGCATATGCATGGCCACGGGGCAAAATACCCAGGTCTGGTAGATGTAGAACGTGCACACAGAGGATGACAGCCACCTGTGGTCCACAAACCATTAATTAGGATTATTAGCAGTACGTGTATGTATTCAGCGAAATCGCGTGAAACGCTGCTCTTCTTTGTACATTTACAGTTTTTGCAGCGACTTGCGAAAAATGTTTTTGGCAAGCAGTATCTAAGGCAGTATATTACGTACAGTAGAGTTAATCATGATCAGTTTATATAACGAAGTTGTTATCGCTTCGAACAGGAAGTAATAACGAGTTTTTCTGTTGTCGAAACGCAATCAAGCAACCTACAAACTCATCTTTCTGAAACTTTATAATCATTTTAAAGTTTCAACCTACACTACAGAGCCGTTAAAAATCACCGTGAATACGCGTGATCTCAGTATGCAGATTTTGACAGAGGTCGACCCCGATAAATGCGCTTCTCCGGCACTGGCCATTTTTATACCGGTACTATTCCGAATCTCGCGCGAGGAACAGAAAATGTATCCCGTATATTTGTCACCGATAAGATGGTGGTAATAATCATTCACTAATAGTAGCTCTCTAACAATGCATAAGGCACAGGTACATTAATTGTGGCCCATAAGAACGACCAGAGTCACAGAACGGACCCAGTCGCAGGATAAAGCCACAGAACAAACTTTACTTTTGGTTCGGCACACTGTCGATTTGGCGCGTATAATGTACCGAATCAAGATGTCCTTATTTACAGTCGAAAACCTTACCAATGATGAGGAAAACCCTGACGGATGACTTCAAGTGGATACTGCCCAGTGGCGTAGATAATGTTGGAGATGAAGAGAAAGATGAGGTAAATTGTAAAGGATGTGCGGAGTTCTTTACGGACGATGAATGCCACCAGCATGGAAGAGTTCAGGATTGTTTGGATTATACTCATGTTCATGCGGACCAATGCCGGTATATTCCAAACAATCGTATTTGATATGTTAAGTGAAGTATTCCCTGTGATCGCTAACATTCTTAACTCATGGCAGAACGTACTGGTTTAAAAAGAGACGATTCACTAGCGGCTCCAGCACCTCAAAATCAGGCGCAACGTCAAATTGTTCGAATTGGTTCCAATATTTTCTGGCTCCTGATATAAAGTGTTTGATTCCATGCAGAGTTAATAGTCCAAAATGTGCTTGAGAATGGTACTATCAATTGCGGCCGTTCGAGCTATTTTCTCCTGCATGTTTACAGTTTTGCCCTCGTTAATAACGGAAATGAAACATCAGTACTGTGACAACAAGGGCCAACACTACGTCGGTATGTGTCCTGTGCCTTTGATGTGTTCATCTCCAACAGGAAGCAGGGCATGTACTTCAGTGTCGCAGCAATCCTTTGGCACAATTGTATAAGGCGAGGTCAAGACTGGTTGGCGCTCAGAAAGATTAAAACTTGGGGAAATTAAACTGCACATCATTCCATACAGGATCTACTTTAAAGGCGTACAAGGAAAAGAGATAAATAACATTATTTATCAGGGAAGCGTTAATTGTTGTGATTGGTATACACTAACAGTTCAGGCGGACTAAACTTCGCTATGTTCAAGAAACTTCTCGTTCATTATCTGATCTTTTTCACCATTGTAAAGAAACGTTCTAACAAGAAACTGCATCACGTAGCTTGTCCAGTAGCTTGGGGCTATAGGTATCCAATCATTCCGCTGTTTGATTTATGAAAATGGATCACACAGAGAAAGAATCAACGTAGAAAAAAGTTCAGCATTGAGAAAGAAACCTTCCAGTCAGGACGTGAGGTAGCTGAATCAGGTTTCGCACTGACACGCATCACTCAAGTACTGACATAAGAAGACGTGGCGATGCACTAAAACAATTCATTAGCAGAGTCACATGAACTTTAGCGATCACGTGTCTGCTAGTTAGCGGTTAAAACCGAATATGCACTACGCTACGTACAGAATACCGTCGTTGTGATTCAAAACTGCAGCATTAAACCCGTATTTACGTACTTCATGGTCGCATAACACTGCATTTTCCGTTACCGCGATGCTGTATACGGATTAAATAATAAACGTGCGCGGAATACAAACGGTTCAATAGCGTTGACGCTACAGCTTTTAATGTTAACGTTTCTATAAGTACTGAGAAGAATGTTTGAAATCGATACAATAACAATACCGGTAGAAATTATGGATCGATATGTTTTGAGTTTTGCCGTTTGTTCATGATAACAGGAAGTTCTGCACTTACTGTACAGTAGAAATCTTTTGATCGTCACTTAATCAGCGCAACAGTGATCGACTGATATTGGGAAGCAGTATGTGCGGCGGAAATTAAACTGTCAAAGCGCGGTTCATATGTAATTTGAAGTAGGTCACACCAGAGTGTCAAACCAGGAGCCTGTAAACGGGTTGGGCATGTTCACGCAAAAATAAATGTGTTCTGGGTTAAGTCATCAGACGATGGGATTGTGATTGGTGATAGCGGTTGGCCAGTTTTAAGAATTGCCGATATTGTTGCGCAGTTGATTTTATGAGCTGTCTTGTTGCTTTAGTACAAAATCCGTGCGATACGGGCAAACACAGTAAATGGTCATATCGCACTCCCCTAAGTTATTGTGCCTTTGTGGCCATACGTCGCCTGGCAGGAATTCTATTTCCAAGATGGACGGAGGGCGTACCAAGCAATAGTGCGTTGAGTTTAACAACTTTGTAGGTTGTACTAAGTAACACCAGACCCCTCTTTCTTTCACCGACGAATTGCAGTGAAAACGTTGTCAGGCGAATACTGCCCTAGCACAACAGGTTGAGGTGCGAATTGTTTATTTGTTGGAATAGTACACTCGTGGTGTCTTGTTGGTCTCCAGCGTGGTATGGAAAGTGGAACAGCGAATCACTGCTGTCAGTCGGCTGTGTTTGTCGTACAGTGTATTACTGTAATACGATCTGGAGGTTAACGAAATAACGAGAAATCGATTAGACCATCAAGTCTTGAAATTCTATGGCCAAATGCAGTAAGTCTACTCGAAGTCTGCACGTGAATCAGCCAATAACAACCAAGGAATCGCTCAATGTGTTCATAACAAATCGCAACACCTTCTGCTAGCCATGCCTCGGGGCTCCGAGCTACCTCTAACGGAAGTATTTCGCAATATTTCAGCAGTAACTTGTTGCGTGACTAAAGTAAATTATGCAAACCTCAGACATCCACCTCAGACACCCTCAGGCGCACGGCTTCGACGGCATTCTGCTCTAACTAGCGACACCAGCATTTACCGGTCAGCTAATTAGACCGACTTTTCACGTCAAGAATCTTTCTAGTAACCGGTACATCAGAATCATTTTGTTAAATGAGTAGCGGAGACCCAAATCCTAAGTTTCCTGTCGTTCTAGCTACTATCGCTCCATCGAAATTGTATTGTCCTTCAGCGTGTCTTAGCAGCATCCACTCCTTTTCACATCTACCTCAGCGCATGTGGTCTGTGAGATGTCCTGTATCATTTCCTGTATGTTAGTAAGTATTCACCATTTGCCGGGGTAACCACGGCGGATGACCTCGAGTGGGTATTCACTGACGGCGTAGATCACGTTGGAAGCGAAGAGGAACATGAGGTAAATTGTGAATGATGTGCGGAGTTCTTTACGGAATACAAAAGCCATCAGCAAGAGTTGAGAAGCACCTGGAGCATGCACATGATCAGGCGGACTAATGCCGTTATATTCCAGATAATGGAATTTGCTGGAATCTGGGCAATCATCATACGATTTATGGACATTATTACGGAGCTATGGTGTGCAAACGCCTAACACACGTGCACTTCAATGGATTTACAAAGATAAATACAAAAACCATTTATGTGTATAAACACGGGTTTGCAATACAATATAAGCTCCGCTTGTCAGAAGGCGTTTGTAATTTGGAGATCTGCAGGCCACACGTCAGAAAAGCGTTTGTTCCACAAATTTTGTTAGGTGTATCACTTCGAATTAATGTGTCCTACTGCAGGCTGAAGGCACTTGTCGTTACTGTAGAAATACAGTCTCCACTTGAAGTTGACGAAAACATTACGAGTTGCTTTCTACTGTATACAATAAACGGTAACTGTAAACTATAAACGGTAACAGTTTGCTGGGCAGATCAACCTTAAGTGCCGCGAAGGACGCGCGCGGCACAGGTTTTGAAGGCCATAATCCGTTTGAATGTTCAGTGATAGTATGAGTAATGTTCACTCATATTGTTGGCTATCAGACTTTTCCGATGTGGACGACTGTGTTCGCGCATCAGGGTGTGAGGATGATTGTTCTGGGATGTCGACATCTCAAGGGTACGGAAAGCCGACGTGTTGCGCGATCAGCAATATCGAGGTACCGTTCATAATCATCGACCACACGGTATCCAGTTAGATCAGCAAATCTCGAATGTTGGAGATCGCAGCTGGTATACAATGAGTTTTCTCTTTGCACCGTTAACCCGAATTAATGCTTATACTTAGGAAAATGTGAACACCAGGGCAGATTCAACTGGCGGACATAAATTCTGGCCAAGCATAAAGCGTTTTTCCCAAGGTTCCTCGTTCTGTATAAACACGCGTAAAAGGTCATAAGCACACATTTGTTGACGTACAGTAGACATGCGGTTTCATCCGGACATTTCGACGGGATCCCATGAATAGTCCGTTTTACCTGGACATTTTTGCTAAAGTCTAGTAAACAGCAGTTTCCGTCCGGATAGTTTTGCCGGAGCCGCCAAAATTGTCCGGATGAAACCGACTTTTTACTGGACTTCCACCAAGAATGTCTGGATGAAAACCAGCTGTCTACTGTACGTCGGCAAAGGTGCCCGGGGCTTCCTTCGTTTCGTGTTCCTCGAGCACGAGGAACCGCAGACAAAAGTTTGATGGGTGGACAGAATATACGCCGGGCGGACATTCGTGGACTTACTGGCGGATTCCAGAGATTCATGTATGCGGTGAATGAATAAGACAAGGATCTCTCAAATCATACCACCAAGTCCGCACATGTCAACACCGTCATGCACAGGACCCGGAATTGTGCATGTTGGACCACATCGAAATACGGCCTGCTTTTCAGTCTTCTGGTTGTCTTTGCACTGGCTGGGCATTGAATCCTACTGCTCCTGTCCTTAAACGAATACGAACAACGAGTGTTGGATGGATCAGAACTGCTGCAGCATCAGCGCTAAATGTAGTGCTTTATTCCATACCATATATACGTTCTGCTTGAAATTGACTGATTTTGAAAGAAACTATCAAAGTTATTCACTCGTGCCGCGCTTCGCGTGCCGGTTGCTTTTTATCGCTTTTCACATGCAAACTTGCTTTTTATCGTATAACTGGGTAATTTTTGCGCAGGAGATTATAATGACATCGAACTCGCACTGGCTCAATCCAGCCACGAGGTAAGCAAAAGGGTCACCGCTAATCAATCAAAATGGCATCCATTGAGTGGGGTAACTGTAATAGGAGCGAGGAATGTAGATGGTGCTATAACTGTGTTCGTACCGAGTAAGCAAGAATACCGCAGTTCTTCTTAAACATTCAATATTTTTTTGTCACTTCCTAAAAGACCCATTAGCATGTACGCATGAACAGCTAGTCTTCCCCACGCGCCATACTTTTGTTGTTTACTGTCGGCGTCAAATGAATGTTTCCTCCTGGCTTGCAACAGCACAGTACTCGGGAGATCATGTTTCGAAATGTGCGCAGTGAAAGGGCAAACAGTATTGGATCCAGGGCCCCTTGGAGTGTGAACAGAACGGATGTTGTGTAGCGCAGACCGGGAGAGTCATTCACCGCTATGAAACAGGCGATTGTCCAGGAAACATGGTCCGGTGTCCAGCACACTAGAGCACTGGCGGTCAGCATTGTTAGCACCAGGAAAGGATGCAAAGATGAAGCTTCGACTCGTTTTGGTGAAATCTGAAAGCAACAAAAGATCGCGGTTCTACGTGAAATAAATTGTTCTGTTTTGCTTGGCGTTGATTGATGAAATCTGTAATAAAAATAATCCAGTGCTGACTAAGTTAGTACCCAACATTCGATTAGCTGGGCATTAGTCATGCTGGCTTACGCTGACGGTTCTTGTACGAGTTCTTCCTGCAATCGATATTTCCATTCTTGACGGATTACCCGGCGTTGGCTTTCTTCGACTGAGATGCTTGTACCACAAAAATGGGTATGTTCCCACCACAATAACAATCGGCATATCAAAGGCAGCGATGGCGACAGCTGCTGTGAATACGGTCTGAGCTTGCGTATTCAAGAAGCATCCATTCTCCTTTTCTGGTAGGCGATAATTCATCAAATCCAGCACGACGACCGGGAGACATACTAAGTGTACGTATACCACCATCAGGGCGCACATGATAACCGCGACCTTTTCCGAATGGATATTCTTATAGGAAACGGGGAAAGCGATGGCCCAGATGCGGTTGAGGGTGATCAGTACATGCATATGCAGGGCCACGGGGCAGAATACCCAGGTCTGATAGATGTAGAAGGTGCACACAGAGGACGGCAGCCACCTGTAGTCCAACACCAATAATTTGGCTGGCTTACAGTACGTGCTCAAATGGACAATCAGCAATATGTATACGTGTTTAGCGGTAGCGCTTGAAACGCTGACCTTTGATGCATGTATTCACAGAAATTGCCAACTTGAACAAAAGCGCTCGATGACATACTAAGTTGTCAATAGTTTTTTATGTTTGCGGTCGCAGTTTATACGATAGTCCTTATAAGATTTAATGTAAACTCTTTGAGTGAAAGATCTAGTTTCAATAATACACCCTAGGTACAGTTCATCCATTCAATAGTTCACCACAATGTGTGCGTGTACTACTGGAACTAGATCTGTGAGTCGAAAATGGTTGAACAGGGATAGCTCGCTGCATTAGGAAATAATTAAGATAATTAAGAATATCAAATTATTAACGGGTTTCCTGTTGTTATAATCCAATCCCGCAATTCACGTGCTGACCTTTCTAAACTATTTTCATCATTTTCAATCACCTTGGAGTTAGAACAGTTTTTGGCAGTCTTTCGCCATCATTCTCTGATATTGTATTTGTTAAAACACCGTTCAAAATTACCGTGAAGACGGGTGACATCAGCATGCGTGTTCGTCATAATCACCGACTCCGCTAAATGCGCTTTCGTAGTAGTATATCTTGCGTCGCAACTGCCTTTCCTTTTACCGGTACTCTGCTGAAGCTCGCACGAGGAACTGAGTATCAGATTCTGATAAATCTAAATAAGCTTTTAAATAAGAATGTTTATTGGCTATCCGAAAGGTCACATAAAGCCACCCGATCAAATGAAAAACGTGGTCCAATCATCACAACACGGAACTGTGCTCATTCGCACAAACTTGAACGTCGAAACAAAAAAACGTCCACCGGCTTTCCCTAGTTTTCAAAAACAACTTCTGATGTACTGTTTAACAACAAAACAGAACGCTTCGTTTGCTTGCCACACAGGGACATAACTACAATGATCCAGAATCGCCCAATATTTCCACTTTTTAGCAAACAGAATTCTGCGCTCACGACACTATTGAAGGTCGTACAAAAATCGGAGAATAACTGTAACTTCTAGCTATAACTGTACTTGCTTGATACAAAATTTCCTGTTTGTTTGTCACCAACAGACATAAATATGGCCTATACTTGTAAGTACACTGAACCTCGAAGAACGACCACAGTCTCAGACCCAGTCACAGGATATGTACAGCCAAAACACTGACTCGGCATTAGGATCGGATGCTGTCGGCAGGCAGTGTGCAAAGCCTGCTAAATCAGGATGTCCTTAATAATTTCATTCTCATAGACCTTACCAATGGTGAGGAAAACCTTGACGGATGACTTCGAGTGGATACTGCCCAGTGGCGTAGATAATGTTGGAAATGAAGAGAAAGACGAGATAAATTGTAAAGGATGTACGGAGTTCTCTACGGACAATGAAGGCCACTAGCATGGAAGAATTCAAGAGTGTTTGGATTAAACTCATATTCAGACGGACCAAAGCCGGGACATTCCAAATAATCGCATTCGATATGTTAAATGAGTTATTCAGCGCGTTCGCTGACATTTTACACTAATGGCGGAACGTACTGGTAAAAGAATACGAGCTGCACCAGCTCTTTGAATGGGTGTAGTGTCGCTCAGATTCCTTCCTCTGTTCTCTGGCTCTTCTCCTGATATAACCTGCTGTCATCCAGTGGGGGTGTCCAAAAAGTGCTTGTGAATGGTGTTGTTATCAGTTGCGGCCGTTTTGCGCGCAGCTATTTCTACAGCCTGTTTTCAATCTTGTCCGCATTAATACCGGAAATGAAACGGAAATGAAAGACAACGAAAACAGTTAAATAACACCATGTACGGAAGTGCTAAGGAGTGATAGAAATATATGCTCAAAATTCAGGCTAACCATTCGTTCAGCTGTTCATGGCTGTTTCCGACGTTTTATACCATTATGAAGGAAAGTTCCGACCAAAAATTCAATAACTTATCTTGTCCGGCAGCGTATGCGACAGATTCAATCATTTCGCTGTTTGATTTATGAAAAATGCTGAGCGTGATCCTGAAGTAGAGGTACCGTGCATATCGTGTTAGCTGTGATCGTTTCTTATCCAGCTCGATGCCCTTTCTCTCGCGCCACGATGCATCTGTGATTAATTAAACGGGCTGAAAAACGAACCCAAAGTAAGTGTCGCCGTAAGAAAAATTCAGCTTTAATGAAAAGGCTTTCCAGTTATCACGTGAGACAGCGAAATCACGGAAACGCAGTGTGTAAAAACCTGAATGCTGAAGAAAAAATACATACACTTAACCTCATGATCCTCAAAACTAATGTCTGCCGAATTGTTAACTGAAACAAAACAACAGCGGACTCACGGCAAGCCACACTGGGCAAAGGTCACCAATAAGCGAAAAGGCACACAACAAGATAGAAGAAGGTCAAATGTCAGGTGAGGTTATTGTGATAAAATAAGCGGAAATTAAAGTTACACGTGAGGAATGGAAACGAATGCGTAGCGGAAACGCTTCTTTAATAAGGCATACCTTAACGTTTCTGCGAATAGTAGTGAATACCGTAGTTGCAACAATGACACCAGTAAAAGCCAATGTACCGATCACTAATCCAGCGCTATGTTAAGCTGGCACATGAACCGATCAGCTGATCGGTTCTGCAGTAATTCCTAAAATTCAGAATTCCGACAACCAGACACCCAACGTTACTCTGTGCTAAACGCACCAGATAGCTATTTCTTTAATAATGATCGATTGTCATTCCGCAACGGCACGGCGTACTAGGGTCCCCTCTGGGCGTCAGACATAACTCGGCAATATTGCGAACAACAGCATGAAGCGCAAATTGCTATAGTTCGAGAAAATAGCCAATACGAAAGAGGTCAAGAATCAGACAAAGAGAAAAGAGAAATGGCAGCAAAATAGCTGCAACTACTGTATATTAGAATGACCGCCATGGCCACACATCCGGAGACAGAACGCCAATCGCAGCAGCCAAGCGCTGCAGCCAGTAAACAGGCGAAACCGAACACCGCACAAAATTCCCGACACATACAGGCACTAATGTACACTTGCGCTACACATGAGAGTATTTGTAACGAGGAAACCAAAATACCGACGTTCTTCTTAAACATTCAAAAATTCGTTATACTTATATAGTACCTCCAGTGACGAATTAACAAGTGCGCATAAACAATTATTCTTCCTCTCGTGCCATGCTTTTGTTGTTTGCCGCCGGTGTCACGTGAACGTTTTGTCCTAGTCTGCAACTACATAGTGCTCGGGAAAGCATGTTTCGGAATGTGCGCAGGGAAAGAGCAAACAGTATCGGATCCAGTGCCCCTTGGAGCGTGAACAGAACGGACGTGGTGTAGCGCAGACCGGGTGAGTCATTCACCGCTACGAAACAGGCGATTGTCCAGGCAACGTGATCTGGTGTCCAGCACAGGAGAACACTGGCGGTGAGCATTGTCAACACCAGGAATGGATGCAACGACGAAGCTTCCACTCGTTTTGCTGGTTTCTGAAAAAGTTAACGATAGTTTCTCACGTGAAATAAATCGTGTTCTTGTGCTTGGCCGTTTATTGATATGATCTGTGCTAACATTAAGGCTAATCTAGTGCTGACCAGTACCAGTACAGAACATTCGATTACCCGTGCTCTAGTCACGCTGGCTTACGCTGACGGTTCGTGCAGTGGTTTTCCCGTCGATCGATCCCTCCATCTTCGACGGATTGCCCGGCGTAGCCTTTATCCGACTAAGTCGCTTGTACCACAGAAACGGGTATGTTCCAACCACAATAACAATCGGCATATCAAAGGCCACAATGGCCACCGTTGTTGTGAACACGGTCTGATGCTTTGTATTCAAGAAGCACCCGTTCTCCTTTTCTGGAAGCCGGTAATACATCAAATCTAGCACAACAACCGGTAGACAGACTACATGCACGTATGCCACCATCAGGGCGCACATGATAACCGCAACTTTCGCGGAATGGATGTTCTTATAGGACACCGGGAAACCGATGGCCCAGATGCGGTTGAGAGTGATCAGTACATGCATATGCATGGCCACGGGGCAGAACACCCAGGTCTGGTAGATGTAGAAGGTGCAGGCGGATGACGGCAGCCACCTATTGTCCGTAAATTATTGCTTGGTACTATGTGATTTCTACGAGTACAACAGGACAACACAGACTTGTCATTAGGATCACCAGTGCGGTAATGATATGTGCAAGACGCGCGCGTCTCCACAATCTTACCAATTTCCTGGAAATCCTTGACGGATGACCTCTAGTGGGTACTGGCCGGTAGAGTAGATAACGTTGGAGACGAAGAGAAACATGAGGTAAATTGTAAAAGATGTTCGCAGCTCCTTGCGGGCAACGAGCAGCACTATCATGCACAAGTTGAGGACGGTCTGGATTACACTCATGTTCAGACGGGCTAGACCCGGGATATTCCAGATTATTGTATTCGATATATTGAGTGAAATGTTCATTGCGTTTTCTGACATTCTGTCGTGGAGAAAACTCCCGGGTTAAGCTGAATAGGTTAACTGAATAAGTAGCTCCGACGTATGGTAAATTCTTCCACTGTTTGGTTTGAGGAAAACAGCCGAAAAATTGTGAAAATGTCTGAGCAATCAAATGGACAGCCGATGTCTCCGTTAGCTCACGCTATACGATAGTTCAATCAAATGATCATTGGTATGCATTGTTTACACATCTAGATGACGTAACATGAAACATGCAAACATAAAGTGATATCCTGTCTCGGCCTGAAAAAAGTAACCCCTTTCGCGGCATAATCAAGTAACGCAACATCGGTCTGATATGTACCGCAGATGTCTACTGACTAACAGACGATCAGAAACTTTAACTCACCGGTTCACAATGGAGTCAATGCTGTGATGTGGCGCAGCCGTTTCGTACGTTTCCACTATTTCACACTTCAAAAAAAGGTGAAGTGTGTAGGCCTGACTTATGTTAATAGTTCAAGATGTGTTGCCGAATAGTATTTCTGGAATTACTAGCGTTTGGATTCAGTACTGGCGCTATTTAGCCCATTTATATACTCCATGGCTGCATTATGCATGCAGACAGTAAAAGCAAACGCGTTGTGTAATCGGCGAATAATGGAAAACGAAAATCGATACAATGACAATAACGGTAAATATATTATTATTATGAACTAGGGACGTTATACAGTCGATCATCGCTTTTATTCCTCACAGCAGGAAGCTGCACACAGCCATTTTGAGTAAAAATCGTTAAAAATGTCATTTGACTTAATAGGTCTGAGAGTGTGTTGCCATCCGGAAAAGTATTGTTTGGGGTAGAATTAAATTACTCATTGTTCTCGTCATACACGGTAGGGAGCGCAGAAGTCAGCGAAAAGCAGAGAAAGGGCTTCTCAACAATGACCAGACAAACTCTCATAAAAACAGCTAGTCCCTGGAATACGTCATGGAAATGAGATAATGATGGTGCGGTATTTTCCCAGTCTTTGAGGAATTTTGACCCTGGAGCGCAGCTGGCATTGTAAGCAGTTTTTATTGTTGTAGTATAAAACCACGTCGAATGCGAGCTTTCACAATTTTGCTATTATTGGAGTGTTATACTTCAACGATTACACATCAGCACTAAAATTACATGGCACACAAAGCGCATTACCTTTCTGTAACCGCACACTAATGTTTTGAAAGAAGATGCTCTTGAGGCTATCTAAAACAGTATTCAGGCAGCGTCCGATTTTCTTCAGTATGTTGGTAAAAATAGCAAGAAGGAAGTATCCAATTGCTTTTTAATCAACAAGGTACGCATTTGTATAGCCCATACATCAGAAGTAATATTTCAACAGGCTTCGAGGCATATTAATTTCCAACGGTTTTTTGATGCAGGCTAATATGTTATGTATACGTAAGTAATACGATTTCAATCAACTGGAAAGCCGTCCCGGAAATGACCAGAACACTTGAATGCCTTGCTGCTGTGGCAAATTCCATCAGACAGCCAGACGGAACCGTACGGCCTTTTGATTCTGGAAAGTATGCAATTGCTACTGAAAATCGATTGGTTTTGATAACAAATCGCAGCTGCCGCATACTCCCCTGTGGTCAAAGGCTAACGAAGTAACGGGAGGTAACGCTAGTCCCGATAGAATGTGGCAAAGCGGAAGTATATCGCAATATTCTCGCCTTATAAGTTGGGTGGAAACAGGGACTAGTTGGCATGTGTGTTAGCCGTGTACTCCCATCCGCCAACGAGTTTAATTACTGTCGATTGTTTGTAACATATCTTTGAGTGCTGGTGTCAACGTGAGCCATTCACCGCTATGAATGACATCCAGCATATTTGCGGCCATCCACCATATTAACACGTTAACGATCAACAGTGTCAGTGCACCAGGAGTGGACGAAAGCTGTGAGTTCGACTCGTCTGAATTTTTGTTTTGAATCAACAAAAACTCGTCAAAAAGCAACGAAATACCTAAATCAAAACACGGAACTGTATCTGAGTCTAATGATAAAGGAAACCAGACTGATACGCACGTACCGGTATATGGCTTAGGGTGGGGGCAGTCACCGTAGTGCCCACTCGATGCGATATCAGACCAATCATTGTCCTACTTTGATGCTTTCGCCGTAACTACAAATACGCATCCGGCCCAGAGCCCAAACGCTAACGGCGTGTCCGTGCTGAGAATCTCCACAATGGTCGTGAACAGCAGAATTATGCGAACCATCAGCGAGTGTAGGACACGGGGAATGCTGCAACCGCATGCTCAGCTGGAAATTACTCCAGTGTTCACCTGCGTTATATGGCGCGGAATGGATGTAGGAGATCTGGAAAAGGAGGAAGCCTTTGTGTATACCACCGTCTATGTACGATATGATTCCCTTCATGGGCGTTTCGACTTGCGGCGGAAACAGCGCATCGATGCAACCGTCAAAAGAAATATTGGAATGACTACGATCAGGTGAAAGATTTGGTTACCAACATCATGAAAGTGTTCTGCAGTGCGGATCTGTTAAGCTGTTTCTCTTTCTGCCTGAACCTAAGAACTTGCTGTAGTCTGGCCGGATTGTGGATTTTTCTCTAGAATGAACAGGCTTCTGAGCACCAAGAGATAGTTAATTGCCTTTTCGGAATGAAATAAAAATGAATAAAATAGCAGTCTGGGGCTTGGAATTCAGGAGCAACTATTTTCCGCTTCCGCTAAACGACGGTACATCAAATCCATTATCATACCAAATCCATTATCATACCATACCATCTTGACTTCGATTTTTGTTCCTGTCATTTTTATACGTATTCTAACCACACTTTATTTTTGTTTGTGCGCATTTCTCTTGTTCCTGCCAGCCTAGTTTTGTTTTGTTTCATATTGTGTCTTAGCTTATCCGCTCTCGTTCTGTCCTTCTCTGTTCTTGTTTGAGTGGTCACGTACGTCCGACGCCTTGATGGGACATTGTCCCGTGCCGACAGACAATAAACCTTTATTATTATTATAACCGGTAGTACCAGATGCACGTATAAGACCATCGATGCACACCACATGAAGGCCAGTTCTCGGAATGGTAATGCTCGTAAGAGACAGGAATGGTTATGGCCCATAGTCGGTTCCGGGTGATGTGGACATGAAGGTGCTTGGGTACCCACCCAACCTTTGTACATAATACATAGAATGTGCAAGCCGAGGAAACCAACCACCTGCTAATTTCAGAATTACGCGTATCAGGTATTCTAGCTAGTAGGAGGTATGAACTTGAGTCTGTTATGAATCATTGAGACAATAACTGCAGACTGAGCCCTGTTTGATTTATTTATGTACTATTTTATTAAGCGTGATGTGTACCTTACTACATTAAAGGTGCGCCGATCCATCAATTCATGACGTAATAGACTATGTACGTGAATTTCCAGTGGAAACAGTTCCAGCCAGAAAATCCAGCCAGTGTTTGTGCGAAACCCGCCCTCGCGGGACCGCGCGCAAGTCCTAGCAGCCAAAACTATTTTCTGCAGTCTCAGTGGCGGGGTCCGACGTCCGACTGCTTACGAGGCTTCCATCTGTTCAGCGTCTGGCTTCTATATCTGTCCATCTGTTCTGCGAAGCTGTAATATCCAAGTCGAAAGAAAATTCATTATTAAGGCTTCCAGACATTTCAGCATGCTGGCACGGACGTTATAAGCCAAGCAACCAACGCCCAGTTAACGCAGAACGTAAACACGCACTCCCAGCTTATTACGTCCTGGAGCGTATACTGGGAACTTTCCGGTGCGATAACGGCAAAGTGCAATAAGACTTAACGGGAAACATGACTGCAGCAACATTTCTCGCAGTTGGATATAAGATTCCCCAAAGGTCGTTTCAGTCCAGACAGTTTCACTCGACATGATGAACATCACCGTGTCGTTCAACACTACCGATAGGTTTACTGGCTTTGTGCAAAATTTTACATATCTGCAATGGTTGATGGCTGTTTCTTGTTTGTTTTCCGTGATCGGCAATACAATGCTGCTCTATCTGTACTACCGCGCCCGCACGTCCCTAACGCCCTTCAGTATCTACATTATATATCTTCTTCTGGCCAACTTGACAACCGCATTATGTCAACAAAACCCGTTGTTCCTGGGGCTGAAAGATTTCCTACCGCAGAGACTATGGCCGGAATTCTGCACTTTTTATCGTTTCGCTTCCAATGCGACACCGCCCCTGGTCTCTTTATCCCACATGAGCATCGCCCTCAACCGGATCTGGGCGGTAGCCTGGCCAATTTCGTATCGAGTGCGCCACACAATGAGACTTGCGCTAATTATCAGTGTATGCAGTTGGGTGTTAATTCTAATATACGCTGTAGCAGTTAATACCATTGATGCGGTTCTGTTTCTGGAATTATTGGACAATGTCGACTGCACGTTCAGTGGCATGTCGCCCTTTACTCGCCAGTGGTTGCCCGTGTCTAATGCAGTGCTGCACATTCTTCCGGAGATGGTTATTTTAGCGAGTTATCCCTACTTCATTGTTAAACGGCTACAGACTAAAGTAACTCCGGTTTCCCGGATTTCTGCTGCCAGTCATCAAAACGCCGGGTCTACGAATACTGCAACGTTGGTTCGCCAGGTGTCAGTGCGACCAGCGTCGGATCTCGGACGCTTTTCTGTGTCGTTCACTTTACTCTCGCTGATGACCATCAGCATTGCCGTTTGTTGGACACCGATGAGCTTGTACTTCCTGGTATCGCCGTACTTCGAGGACAGTATCCGGTTCCTTCAGGTCTGTCGGATTCTGAAACTTGTCCACGCGTCACTTGATCCCCTGATATTTGGAGCTGCGGTGCCGGAGCTTAGGGCGGAATTTCTCAAACGGATAAGATTATCTCACGCAACCGGGGTCATCTCACGGCTGTCCTGCTGCTAGCTAGGTAGTACCAACCACTGACCGGTACATTTTATTGAATCTACAGTATGTACATCGATAATTAATTTTCTGCTTTCACTTACAAGTTAGATGTCTCGTAAGAAAAACATGGTTTATTGCTTCTAACTTAGCTGATGAGTTGTGCCGTACTGAATAATTCCGACATAAAAACTCAAGATACATCCTCGTAAGATATATTTCCGTATACTACTTCATGCATCATGTACTGTACTTACTGCCCTTGTGATTTAGAACTGCAACATGATCTGCCCATAATTCCCGCACAACTATGCTGCATGGTTGCAGCACACACCGAATAGTGTCTGGTTACATTTGAGCACTGCAGCTTTCTTCATTGTGTGATGAAACAAACGGAAACGTTGCAATACTTGGCAGAATCTGATAGGGTCAATTCTGCCACTCACACAATATGCAGGCACATTTCAGCCACCTTGTGTACAGACGTACTGTAGCCGCCCGACCAACTCGCGCGAAAGTGTGCCCTACCGCATACTACATCCGGGTTTGGCATCTGCCTTA
>JAQGAU010001449.1:0-19299 GCA_034698045.1 Paramacrobiotus richtersi | reverse complement strand
TAGAGCAAAGCTGTGGTGACATACCAATCTTCTCAGCCTTATATATACTCCGGACTTGGTCATACTTTTTTTAGGTTGCATGCCAACGTTTTCGATACATTTCCTTGAATAGGAATAGGCATTTAGGAATACCGCAGATTCGAGGTCATCATAGGTCATTAAATATATCGCTGCTACTGTTTCTTCCCATTTTCCAGCGCATACAGCATATTACAGCATAATAAGCAAATCGATAGGTGTTTCTTATAAAGTACAATACGTAAATTGAAAAATTACAAAAAAGAGAAGTAGTACAAAGTACCTTCAGTTTTTAACGTACAGTACGCCTATTATGGTACCCACAATAATGCAGTCTTAGCTTCCAATCTCTTTGACTTTGTTATTCAGATGATTTTTACGTTATATGTTTTGTTCTTTTACTGCTCTGCTTTGATGCTTAGAAAACCTGTGGAAGGACCCGATAAAAGTGAAATCTGACAAACTACATATTGTTTTCTTTTTGACGTTTGCATTTGCTCGCCGCATGGCATTATGGAATATTTCTGATACTGAACGTCGGATTTGGGATGTTACTTGTGAGTTGCGACAGCTTCGCAGAATTCATTAACCAGTTATGTTACGAAACATAATTATAACAACATTAATGGCCGTAGAGTCAGCTCAGATCATAAAAGCACTTACTGTTGTGATTTGTCTTGTCAACCATCGGATTGTGTAACGGATACGGGCTGAAAATAAACTAGTCTTCCTTAGCTGAAACTGGATTATAATATCATTTGCCCTCTGGTATGCATTTTGTTGATTCAGGTAGCTGTAGTTGCATGCGCCCAAAGGGCACGGAAGCGGAAAAATTTCTTCGTCGGCGCAACAAAGCAATAAAAACCAGAAATCGGTTGCTTTTTGTTATTAGCCGTCTGGTCTTTGCGCAGCAGTCTATCCCCATTTTGCAGTAATGCATACCCTATTTCTAGCTGCTCTGATGCTAGCCCTAATGATCGGGGTATTTTCGGCAACTCCGCAGAAGAAATGCATGCGCTTTGGACCAATGAAACTGCCATCGGGAAAACAAATTAGTGGAACGTCCAATGTTGGGAACTGCACCTGTGGAGAAGCTTTTAAAGAAGAATTTAATCCGCAAAGTAAGTCACTGCGTAAGGTGTAATCCCAAATCCATAGCCAGTCTTTTTTCGTTGACACGAGTACTTTTAGCAGTATGCTGCAAAATCCGCCAGTTAATGAAGCCTTACATGTATTTGTATCGATTAGCAAAGTCTGAACAAGGAAGCAGTTATTTTCAGACTGCACTAATGCAGGAAGCGGTTCGGTAGACACTTGTAACGTAGTTATGTACTTTGTTCTGCGATGTTGAATTGAGACACACGCTCATCCTTACAGCTACATGAATCAATCCATTTATTTAGTTGCCGACAAATGGGTGCCCGCTTGTGAGAACGGTTCATGGATTCCCATGCAACAGCAGTGGCTGGGAGGATGGTGTGTCGATAAGAAGGGGAACCAAATTACCGAGCAGGTCCCAGAACCGTGGACTTTGAAGTGCAAATAATTGCCAACTTATCCGCACACAGTTAATGTTTTGGTTTTCTGTTGACCAACCAAAAGGAGAATTCGAATATCATCGGTTAACTTGTTTTACAATGTTTGTTTTTCCAACGTTATGCCGCATATCAAACTAACACGCAAACTTCTCCATAAATCAGGATGCGGTAATTAATAATTACTTTGCTGTATTCCGGTGCATGTCTATTTGCCTTGCTCTTGTTTTCCGCTCGCTTTGAACCTTAGCTTCAGAATCTGCAATCAAGGCAGACAATGTAGTAATGCTACTGTAGCGCATCACATTGCATGGGAAAGAATTAATCGTATGACTGTCGCTCATTGCATTTCAACTATGCTGGATGCTACATATGAACCGATTCAACTACGGGTAAACTATCTACTGATGCTCTTTTCTGCTCACGTGCGGGCGCACACGGATTCTCAATTATGATATATCGGTAGATGTTGGATAGCAGTT
The DNA here is from genome assembly GCA_034698045.1 of Paramacrobiotus richtersi. Taxonomy (NCBI): domain Eukaryota; kingdom Metazoa; phylum Tardigrada; class Eutardigrada; order Parachela; family Macrobiotidae; genus Paramacrobiotus; species Paramacrobiotus richtersi. The sequence continues at coordinate 17,264 of JAQGAU010001449.1, read as the reverse complement.
TAGTACAAATTCAAACTGATCAGGCTTTGACACCTGGTTTAGCAGTAATATCGAAAAGCATGAAGACATCAGATCTTATTGCTGGCGCTAAGTTTTATGGCTGGTTCGCGATCAGCTCTTGAAAGTCAGACGGCTGATTTCCTTTTATTGTCGTTTTATAAATTATTTCTTTTATTGCACACAAATCATCGAGGCAAACCGGTCGACGCGTTGAGAATGCACGTACAATGATGATTCAAACGTACAAAGCCGCCTGAAGGCACGGAAGCGGAAGTACTGTAACGTCTCATGGGCTGAACATCAATTCCAATGCGATCAAATACTGAGCGTTTCTAGACTCCCACGGCATTCCGTCTCGTCTCATTTTAGACAACAGTTTTCCTTAATAACAGTATCACAGAAATGACAGGGTATCTGACAATGTCTACGTTTGTGTTACTGGTTGGGTTCCTGGTAGCTGCGCACGGAGCGTACGCTGCAGATTCTGAAAAGAAGTGCATAGAATTTGGGCCAATAAGACTGCCATCGGGTAATCAAACCGACGGAATTACGAATCCGGGAAACTGCACATGCAAAAAGGCTCATGACCAGGAGAACGATCCGCAAAGTAAGTTGAGGACAACCTATAAATATCATGTGATTTGAAGAAAGAGCGCTTAATACGCAATTTGTTCTGGTATTTTTAACCTTTGTGAATGCCAAATCAACGGGGATGTGGCGGAAAATATTCGCTACTTGATTTGCGGGAAATTACTACATTATCTGCGTATTAGTAACTAATACCTTTCATCTACGAAACTTTGAGACATCCTTCTATGCTTGTTATAACCGTCCTTTACGACGCGAACGATAATAAAAGTCAATATGAGCTTGCGTTATACAATACACATTCAACGTCCGTGTTTTATAGCTGACAATAAGTAGTGATGTGATTGCTTTTACAACCTCCTTTAAATTCCCAAAAACCGGCCGCTGGAACTGCATTTGAAAAGCAGAAATTATGTGCTAACAAAATGCATAACTTACATTGGAAGAGTGAACTAAAATTCAATGATAGTGACCCGACTTGAAAGTTGTTCGTGTTAAATTCCCTTATTTAAAACCCTTTTGTGGTCAGTGAGCTGGTTTAATTTAACGGATTAAATGCAAATCTCCTGTAGTATGTAAAACTATTTACAGGATCTTTCAGTGCGTAAAGAAATTTCCAAAACTGCATAGTTTCTGAGTACGGGAGCTTACTTACCCGGTTTCAAAAGTAATATCAGTACTGGGACCATAACAATGACAGCACTATTTTAGTGGCTGACCAATGGATTCCCAGCTGCGCGAACGATACGACCTGGACTCCGAAACAGATGGATTGGATTGGAGCATGGTGTGTCGACAAGAACGGGAACCAGATCACCGAGAAGCTCTTCAAGGAACCATGGACTCTGAAATGTGAATAATAATACCTGTGTAGAACTGTTATACGAAATTGCTTTAAAGTGTGACGGTGGAGATTGCTGTTTAAAACTATTGGGGCGATAAGAAATATAAAGACAACGTTATGCTTCTGGGGAGCACCAACCTATTAGCAAAATTCGTGTCAATCTTTTAGGTTTTGCGCCAAAGTTCACAGAGGTCACCCAATCTCTAGCGCCTCTTTGTGATTCGCGTAAACTGAAACTAGCATAATTAACCTGGTGAATTTATGGTATAACATCAGTCTTAGTTATTGGTAACACAGATTAATGTTACAGTGTTACCTGTACTTCGTTATCAAAGATACGTAGTATCTTTATCTGTTATTACAGATACATATATCATTCTAGACCGATAGCGCGGATATTTCAGTTCTAAACCAGGTAGATGGACCGTTGTTAATAACAATGCCGCGAATTGTACATGCACTCGAATGTACTTTATTCGGTAACAGCCATCACAATGTAACAGATCAGTGCATTCGAAAAGGGTACTGAACTGCATCAAGTGTATCTGTACTTGGCAAATTCTGAGTTGTTTCGAAAAGCCTTTCGAACCGCAAGAATACTGCAGCGGTGTTACATACTTCCTTCTAACAGGTACCCGGCCATGTACCAGGAATTCGTGACAGAATTGATTACAAAGAAGAGTCTGCAACTTTAGTAAGCTCTTCCTTTTCGGTTGCTTAATTTTCGGTGCGTCTGGAAAATGAACTGATGTTAACGATTCCTTCGAGTTGATCTTTTCCGCATTATCGCTCGATGGCATAAAACAATGAACAAATCCAACTGCACGCAAAGAGACTGTTGGTGTTCTGTTTTGCTTAACGTATCATAGTATCGTAAACCAAACTTATTACTTATTACCAGAACCCGTGAAACATGCAGGTGATGTACTGCACGACTGGTTGACATGTACCGTAGCGCCGCAGTACATCATGAGTACATATAGATGGCGAACGCCGGTCGATTCTGATATCAAACAAAGCGAACGGAACAATTCAGTACAAGAATTTGGTACAGTGAATCAAGTTATATTTCGCTTTCTTTTCGGGTTTTTCCGAGTAAAATGGCGCACCCATCAGGTGAACGATCGACTGCCATACAAGAATAGAACACTTTTCGAGCAGTTTTGTCATATTTCACGTACGATGCACCCGGAAATACCAGCTCCACATACACAGTCAGCCACGAGCCGAACAAACTAGTGCAGCAGGTATATCGCGAAACATCTACATTGCTCACCACATTGGCAGAATTTAACCGCTAATTTTGATTGCTATCTCTCACACGAGCCATTTTTCGAGAAATTGCCACGTGTATGATCAGTATGGAAGTCGTTGTATATCGCTGCAGGTTATTATCCAACTGCCGCGAACTGCACTTGCGATATTTCAGTAGGTATAATTGATTCAGCCGTCCGCCCTGCTGCATTATTTTGTCCGGCTTCAAAGAGTTCTTTCCGTTGTACCGACTCGAAGCTGACTGCTGAATATAATGAAGTCATTCGTTCTGTTTATGGTAATTTTGGCGGTTGTGGGACACACTTTTGCCGGTACAACCGGGGGAAACGCTGCCAAGGAATGCATCCGTCAGAACGCAGAGATCACACTGGATGGGAAACAAACCACAGGGTGGAAAAACGTTGGCGGTTGTCCTTGTAGGGAAGCCCAAACCACAGAGCTGAATAAAGGAGGTAAGGGAATTCTTGTGTGGTGATCACATGAGATTCATTTGTTTCCATTGAATATTTTTCCGTCTTTTCATCTGTACTGTATGTATGTGCTATTCAGTATTCACTATCTAAAAATGCGTAAATGTTAGAATTTTATTATTGTTAGGAATGGATGCATATATCCCTGCTTGCGAAAACGATGGAAAATGGAAATCAAAACAAGCAATGTGGAGTGCAGCGTGGTGTGTTGATCAGAACGGCAACCAAATCACCAGGCAGTGGCGTGCACCTTTTGACGATACCTCTGCACTGAAGTGCTAAGGACGAAACGGAAGTGTGATCCGTTTTCTATCGACATCGAAAATTGTGAAGAATCTTGTTGTCATTTCGTAACTTTCGAATTTTTTCCTTGTGACAGAATTCATAATTTTATCGCGTTGGACTGTGGTGGAACATCAGTCGGCGCTGATGTCCTCGCGTCCAAACACTTTTGGGTATTATGCGAATATGCGAACGCGTTAAATGCTATGTCCTCGTAATCCAGATAGTCACGGATCCGTTCACAAATTCATAATAAACTGCTTCGATTTACGAATTTAGAAGCAGTACGATAACAATATGTGCTACGATGCATAAGTAGCATCAAATTTTCCAAATGCTAAATTACTTACAGTTAGTTTAGTAACGCATTCATTCGTACCACCGTGGTTTACCGATTGCTGATTTATGTATAAGGCTACCGGCAGTGTCAAGCGAGCGCGTTGTTGATGGTCTTCGTAAACCGTCTGCACAATGACTTTTGAACATGGGCACGGGGGTCACGAGTACGTGGATCGTGGCAATTACCCACGGTGCAAGCGTAATGTTTCGAGGCTGCACCACTTCTGCTAATGATCACTAATACAAATCAACCAGAATTATATAAACTACAGACACATACCACACTGAGTGCCCTTGGATTCAGTATTTAGTTCGCGCGCCTAAGTTACCTTTCTATGTGTATTTTGATCCTGCTAAGAGATAATCAGATCCAAATGCTGATAGTCCTGAATCGAAATGTAAACAAACAGCAAATTTATAATGGCTTAGCCAGTAATTTTGCTGCAAAATCTGATTGTGCGTTTCAATTTGTTACGTTTTAATCTAAAACTTGCTTAGTCCTTTCCGACAATATGGACACCCTTTGGTTAACGTTTATGGTGATACTCGCCGTAATAAGCCAAGCACTTAACAAAGAATGCATGCAGGATAATGTCGAAGTTGTATTGCCATCAGGGACGCTCATCAGAGCATGGCAAAACGTCCATGGATGCTCGTGCACGGAAGCCCGCCTAGTGGAAGCAGCAAAAGGAGGTCTGTGCTACGTACTGGCTAACTGCACATTGTATAATCGTAAACTGGAATACTGACCGCATTTAAATTCTGCATTTAGGGATGGATAACTACATTCCGAAATGTGATGATAATTTGGACTGGAAGCCCAAGCAGACCATGTGGAATGCAGCGTGGTGTGTAGACGAGAACGGCAATCAGATCACCGAGAAATGGCGATCACCATCCAGCGATCCCAGCAAGGACCCATCAAATATTCAGTGTTAAAGACCACGCACTGACTGCATTACTAATTAGCCTGTATATATCGGAGTCTGCTTTGGGAATACCACGTAAAAAATTAAAGAAATCAACACGACGCACTTTTTTCAATGCGCAATAGACTTCTTACTTTTGAAATGGGTAACTCTTCATCTTTGTCTTTCCGTGCATGATTGTCTTTGTCTTCAGATGTCATATCGTCTTTGCCTTGAATCTGCATTCCATAAACGATTATTAAAAAATATGTACAACTTGTTACGTACAGGCTTACCGTTTACCTGAATTGTTTAAGTATACAGTTATCTGTGTATATTCCAAAAGAACTGTTCTTTTATATAAAAGGTCTTATTAATTATTAAGCGAATTCGTATAGCCGTCGTAAATGCCTGTTTTAACAAGTGTTATGGGATCGGCGAATGCCTACACGAATGTGCCGTACGACGGTGTGGCGTAATGGATGTGATCGACTAGCGAATGGGTGATGGCGTGATTGCAGCGTATATCCGGTTGAGCTGATCATTTTGTACTAACCGATTTCGATGTTCTTTAACATAGTTCTGAATGGGAAGAGCATGGACGAGAGAAACCATTCTGTTTTTTTTGGAATTAATTACCTTCTCCCCGAGCTACTGTATGCCTCATTTTTCAGACGTGAATAGTGCAGCATTGTGGTAGTTTTGTGTGGATGTTTGATGCGCATTGAGTCAGTGTAACCGCGGGTTATTTTCAGAAAGTTTTGGTTGAGAGATTGCGGTGCGCGTGTGGTTTGTCTATTCCATAAATATCAGATCATTCTTGCCAGAGTTGTGGGTGTGTTGATACAAGTAACAGTATATCACGCGGTGTTTACAGTACTAATGTACACTTCTCTGTTATCAACTGGTACATCGCTGTTAACGATGCTAAGATATGCCGACGCAGCTGACAAAGGTACATATTATTCATATAGCATGGACAAATTCACGTTTAATGCTTTCCCCAATATACAGCTTATTGCCATTCTGCTAAACGCTGTTGCCATGTGAAACGTATCGAACCATATTTCAGTTACAATCAAAGAACAGTTACCATGTTGCTCTTCCTCTTTCTCCTAACAATAAGTACTGTTTACTGTGCGCGACTGCCGCATCCAAAGTGCACATACAACGGCGTATACCTCTCTTGCGAACAAGCTCCTTTAGAAATCCCAACCAATTTTAACGTAGATGTTCTGCCTTCCAAAATCCAACACATTGATCTAAACTGCCCGCGATCGTACTCAAGAAACTACTGCAACATCTTACAGGACAGCTTCGTTCCTTTACCCTTCCGTGCTGATGTGGTCAAGGTTGTCCTTTCTGGATTTAAAAGCTCCACAGGAAAAAGAGTTCCGATGGATGAATTTCTAAAGAATCTGAGGCAGAGAATATCGACGCTCAGTATCCAGTACAGTCAGATTGGGTTCCTGGATGCGGATTATTTTCGAGGATTCAGTGCGCTGACTGCGCTGTATTTGAGCAACAACGATATCAGCACGGTGCATGCGAATACATTCCAAGCGTTGACGTATCCCGCAGTACCAGTTGAAGGAAAACTGGTTGCACAGAAACTGCACACCGTGTCAATTTCGCATAATTCATTACAGGAGCTGGATTGGAGCGCTTTTCAATCCATTGGAAAGAGCTTGGTAAATACAATATACTTGGACTGATTTATCATCATTAGCATTATGTGTCGCTTCATGTTCTTTAGGAGAACTTGCATCTGGAATCGCAAAGTCCAAGACTGCGAGCAATCTATCGTTCGGGTCCGGAATACAGACTGCAGCTTCGGACACTAAACTTAAACAGCAACAACCTGCAACGTCTTCCGAACACGGTCTTGTCTACCATTACTCCACGAAGTTCCAGCAGTTTTGATTACGATTTCCGGTGGAACAGCTTCTGCTTGACAAACCCAGATTGCTCATGCTGCGAAGTGTCCGATTTCTTTCGATGGGCGGGAAATACACCACGAAACAGTGCAAGCACGGGGATTCAGTTCACCTGTGGCAGCGGATCTAAACAGACAGCGTACAGCAGTGCCAGTGTGTTCAAAGTGGACCTCTTCCGCAGCTGTAGGTTTTTATTGAAGCTCTTGTCCGTACTTTTCGATCACACCTCATTTTAACCTAGGTAATGTCGTGTCCAACGCTTTATTGAACCGCGGATGCTATGAAGTGCCTCCGCTCCAAACGTCTTGCAACAATGGAACCATAACAGCATCCGAAGAAGACATTTTAAGGAGCGATGCAACCAAAATCGTCATCTCGACTGACAGTCACCATCAGTTTCGAAGCCTGCTCGGTGGAGTCTACGCTATGCCTCGCTCTTCAGAAATTACCGAAAACACAACAACTGTGGTTCGCGTACGCTGCGTGGACGGCAAACTCACCTCAAAACAGTTAGTCGGCACTGACAAGAACAGTTCCCAATTATCCTTTGAACACGACTTGTCCCTACCCTGCCAAAGACACCTTAACTTGTTTCTGCAGCATGTTAGACCCCTACAAGAAAGTCCTGCAAAGATAAGCGCCGAAATAAGAACTTCTGTTTTACCGATTGAAAACTGGCTTAGCGACAATTTGGTGTGTGCCCAACAGTCCCCACTGGTAATCAACTGCACAAATGGCATTGTAAGCTTTTCACACCGAGGCGTATCCGCCACAAAGGCCACGGTTCTGCTGATCCATGCCGATCAAACATTTCGCTGCAGAAAGGTCATCCACGATGTGCACAAGTATATTATTCAGCAAGAATCCACGACAACTGAAAGTACTCCCAGAAAAGAGCGAACAGGAGATGCTGTGATTGCGGTTTGCCAAAAGGGCATAGTGGTTGTATCACACGGGAATCCTGAAGTATCTACATCAACGATGGTGGAATATTACTCCGCTCCAAACAGTCCTTGTCGTCGGGCGTTCTACCAGTTGCTTGGATATGTCATGGATGCCTGGCTGACGGACTGTTTTGCTTGTCAGTTTCTTTAGCGGAGCGTCTGGACTCTCGCTTATGAAGGACTAGTTCCACCCGTCGCTGTATATGTGTCAGTTTTGTTCCATCGTCTGACGATGGAACGAATGATCGTCATTGTTTCCAGCTTCGGTGACTTTGAACTTGATTGCTTCGGTGCATCATTCTTTACATACAGTAAAAGCTTGTGAAGTCGTTTAACCATGTAAACTCATTCAACTCAAGAACAATATTTTTATTTGCCGCATTACCGTACTGTGTACATTTTTCGTTAACTGAAATCCGACATACGTTAAGCCGGTTAGTTTCAATACAAAGCATTCGACGAGTCTGTTTATAATTATATACATGTTCATTGCACATGCTTTGCACGGTTGTTCCATTTGTTCTTTGGCTTGTGAGCCTTTCGGCTCCTGGTGCGACCCCGCTATTCGGTAGTCGAAAGATATAAGCGAATAGCGATATACGTTGTTTTTGGTAAACGGGAAAGTCGCTCAACACGTTTCCCGTTTCGGCGTGTGAGTTTAATTTGAAGATTACGCGCGGCGATGTACATAAACATTAACGGAAGCAATATAATGCTGCAGCCATAGGGCTGTCACAACTGACGTGTGAGCTCGCTATACTTGTACAAATGTGAAATGAAAATGTATTTAACAGCGTTGAGTTGACTAATTATGATACAGCAGGCAAGTAGAAAGCCGTTTAATGGTTCAAACCAAGCATACTGTACAATAAACTTTTGTTTCCTTAACGCTTCCACCAACACTATCGCAACCCTGTTTTCTGTTGTAAATAGCCTGCTCGTGACTTCACCGCACGTGCCAGCAAACCGAATAAAGACAAATGACCTAATAATGTGCCGAGCGACTGATTAACAAGTTGAGTACATATCTTCTCCTTTCCAGGACCCGATCGCACCGGAGATAGCACGGTAACGAGACTTTCTTTACCTTAACAACATATGTATGTATAATTACTACATATCTATGCGCAAAATCGTCAAAGTAAGTTCCACGTCGGCATCTTTTCGTTTAGCTCACTCAGTCGGCGAACTTGTCAGTGTTGCATGGTTATGTTGACTGGACGTTTAAAAAACTCTGCCCTGCCGTAATTCCCAAATTAGTACTTCATTGAAAGAGCGAAGCAGCAAGTGCACACTATAATAAACATTATGGCGAAACTAATCGCAGCGATGCTAGTGCTGGCGTACACGAGCATCAACGCTGTCCGGTCCGGTGACAATCCTGTTGCGGTCCCGGCTTGGATGCATGGTCCTCCAATCCCTGGTGTAACTAAATACTGCCTAGTCGACAACATGGATAGCTTGCCATCTGGAGAAATTAACCACATCTATAAAAATCCGGGCGGATGTACCTGCACAGAAGCTCAGCAGTTCATGCGAGAGGTTAACGAATGGGGTAAAGACACGGTTAACTGCAACTAACTAACTTATTGTACTTTGAAAAGCAGCCAAACTGGGGTACGATTATACCCTGTGTAAGAAAGAAGTTGCAGCCACGCTGTAGTACTACATAATAAGGCAGTATTTTTACAAAAATTATGAGTAATTATTTTTGAATATTGAATTGGTGAAAACGTGATGTCGTCTTATGTTTTGCGAAAATTCGTACGCAGCACGATTGTATCTGAGTTGCTAACAAAGCTATTTTTCATCATGTAGCCGCGAGTATGGGGAGCCGGTATCCCGATTATGCTGTACAATGCGACGAGAGTAGAAAGTGGAAACGCAAGCAGCAAGTGGGGAGTATAGCCCACTGCGTCGACGATGATGGCAATCAAATTACCAACCGGACGGCAGAGATCGCAGAAAATCCGCTTGCCTGTTAAGGCTGGTAGTTTTGAAGGTTCTGTCGCTAATATTTTGTTGATGCAAACTCCTGCTTCGCACTGTTGTAATAAATGACTGCAGTGTGTTATGAACTCATAATACAGCGTCTGGATAATGGAATTTCTCTCAAGGTTAGCGTAGCCGGTGTTCTGCAGTACTACGGGTCAAGTGAACAAGATCCGTCTATGCTCGGCTCTAGATTAAGAGATGCTCGGCTGGATAAGCGCGCTTTCTCGCTGGAGCGAATTCTTTCTTGTTAACTGGTCTACTGCCTTATTAGTTTACGTTGCAACCTTCCTTCGGATCGACCAAATTTAATACAGACAGTAAAGCAGTAAAACTTGGCAGCGGAGTTACTTACAAACGATATCCGCTGTTGGTGCTCAATCACCTAACCGAACGAATGGTGTGGGCGTAACAGATAAGTAAATTCACCCGCAGTACCAGTGTTGTTCGAACGTCATTATTTCAACAAATTTGATCACGTGTGGACTGTGAACTGTGAACTGTGGATAGGTTTAGCTACGGCGACATTAAAGTAGCCTGTGGTGATGCAGGAGCGACGTAGGCGCTTGAACAGCGAGACACACGATAAACAGACACAAAGGAAGGCCGGCATGTTCCATTTCCTTGACTCGAAGACTGTACGCATGCGCTGATGAAAAATACCGAGTGTGACTGATGCACCGTTACTGACGAACCTGGAGGGACGTCAACTTATGCCGCCAAAGTTTTGTCTTTGTCAATAGCCATCAACGAATCAAGTGACACATGTTAACTCATTTTCGGGGCCTTTTCTTTAAAAGGCCTTTTCCTTTCTCCTTTTTTTGTCATACTTTTTGTTTTGGTTTTATGAATTTATCTTTACCTTGCCCTGCCATATCTGGTGGTTACCAGATTGGCAGGGACAACAACTACACGGTCGCCTGCTCTTACTATTATTGCAAACCATCTGCAGTTTTTCATCCATTCTATCATTAACCTGGCCATCCTCCTTGTCATGTTTCATTTTGTCCTGCGCAGTCTCGCGGCCTGTCGTCTGGGGCCAACGTGTGCCTGGAACTCGGGAAGAAACGCAGCGGAATGCGGGAACGGGGGGCTTCGCCACTCTGTATGTTCTACTCGATCGGATCTGAGGCCTGCCATTTCGACGCTTGCGTCTTGGGCCATTTCAACCACTGATGTGGTTCGCGTGCTATAAGGTCTTCGTGTGTGATTCTTTTTTGGTTCTCTGTTTTGTCTTTGATCCTGGTGGATTTGTTATTGTCGACACATAATGTTATGCCCATACATGTAGGTCATTCCAACTGGTGAAAAGAAGTTCTTCGTATCTCTGGATCAAGTGACTGCTTTCATCTGGACACACTTGACAAAATAGACTGTGACACGTGGTTGCATGGGTTTTTGCAAGACTGTTAACGGGCTTTCGTCTAACAATATCATTGTAAGGAGAGCCACGTTTCATACTTGGAACAACTGATTAACCATGTTCTTCACCGCATTCTTAAACGGATATTGTCAGTTCACCAACTGCGCTTCTTAGAAAGGTCATCATTAACAAGTCGCTCCGGCAGTCAAAAGTTAAACTGATCAGGTGGCTACAGTGGCACTACAGTTGTCTGTAACGGTAGTAACACGAACCTATGCCGCATCCGCGAACCGAAGATAGACATACATGCAGATTAACACGTACGTATGCAGTGACATGCAGTGAAGGACCGCACGGAAAATAAACCGGCAAAAGTCTGATGGGTGAAAGGTAGTCAATCCGTGCAAGCTACGTCTCCCCACTCTTATGACGTAATTCTGTATTTGGATTTCTTTATGCTACTCTCGAGTCTCGACCACAGCATGGCAGCAAATTCTGTTCAATATTTTATTGCGATTTTTCGAATCAGTCTCACAATCAAAACATATTCAAGCAGAGCTATGACAACAAAAGTCCAAATATCATCAAATGGCACCGCGACAGTTCGCCACCGAACTTCTCGCGGCGGCACAATTCGCCGCGGATTCATATCCACTGTTCATGCTTAATTAACTGACCGACCATGTTGTGGGCAATGCCGCAGTGGGCGTATCAGACAATGTTAACTCACTCGCTGTTCATGCGTTTTTCTAACAGTCATTGACTCATTAAACCTTGGTAACATCGAGATGGTCTAGACGTCAAAACTTCAAGAGTTTTGACTACTCGAAACTGTCTACATTTTAGCTACGGCGATTGAAGTAGTTTGCAGTGCCAAAAGCCTACGCAGAAATGGAGGCGGTATACCAGCGAGACATCACGATGTACAGGTACAAACGAAGACCGGCCGGCATGGCAAATGTAATTGAGTAATCGTGGAGCGCTTTCCTTGTTCTGGTTCTGTTTTTTTCCCCATTTCCTTGACTCGATGGCTGTAGCAAGGTGCCCTAAGGTTGTGATAGAAAATAGCGAGTATTACTGGACAAGGCGCCTGGACTGCAAAGCTGTCCAGCAGACATTGTTGCTGGCGTACCTGCAAAACCGTTCTTGACTGCTTGCATCTGACAACTTTTAACAAATACCACGACACGTGACTGGAGGTTCCTAAACCTATTAACGGGCTTACGTATGTCTAAGGACAGCCACTTTCCGCACTTGGAACAAGTGACTAACCATGTTTTTCACCGTATTCTTAACAAATCTTGTCACTTCACTGAATACGTTTCTTAAACAGGTCATTGATAACATGATGGCTCCGCCAGTCAAATTTTCAAGTGACAGATTGGCTAACGGCATGCAGTGGCAATAATACGAGCATACAACGCATCCGCTCACCGATTGTAGAAGTACAGCAATCAATGTATGTAATACAAGACATGAAGGCCGTATGAGAAAAAAATTCTGAAAATGGTGCCAAAGTCGAAACCCCGTAAGAGCTGCATCTTCCCAGTCTTATGATACGATTCTGTGTTAAGATTTTCCCTATGGTGCTTTTGACCACAGAATGACAACAAATTCTGTCCAATTTTTCGTGGAGATATGTATTTCGTATTAGTTGCACAAGGATAATCATGCATCCCTATGAGAACATCATTTCAATATCATTTGTGTTGTCAACAGTGGTGCGTTACCAATTACTATCCGCAAAATAAACTTACTGTTCCATCTTATTACGCTGTAACACTTATTACGGATGCCTAGTACTGAGCTCGCTGTATTAACGTACAGCTACTGTACGTTCCTAAGTTATAACAGCGTTGAAACTAGTTGTACAGCATGCGGTAGGCCGTGTAGCGTTTCGAAGCGAAGAACACAATCAAGTCTACGTAATTTTCTCAAAACCCCACCGCCAGTACTGTACCAACCCTGTTCTTCGTGGTAAAAAGCCAGTTAGGGGTGACAACCTCTTTCACGCAGCGGGCACGTGCCAGCAAACCGAACACAGGCAAGATGACCTTCGGATGTACCGGCAATTGGTAAGCTCGTTGAGTGCATGTTTTCTCCCTTCGAGCACTTGATGCACGAAAGATAAAATTGTTATGTTAAAAAAATTTCTCCACCTCAATAACACCGGTGCGATCCAGGAACGTTCCACGTCGGCATTTTCTCATGTGGCTCGCTAGTTGACATGTTTACCAATATTACATGGTCATTGACTCAATTTGACTGTTCGCTATAAAAACCTCGCGCCCGTCTACATTTTCAGATCAGTCTGTCTGAGAATCGGCAAAACAGCAGCACATATCGTTTATACATACTGCAATAACATTATGGCGAAACTAATCGTAGCAATGCTAATCGTAGTACTGGCGTACACCAGTATCTCTGTTCACGCTGGTGACAGTACTGCGGTGCCGGCTTGGTGGGGTGGTGCTGCGATCACGGGTGTGACAAAATACTGCATGAAGGATAAAGTAGAGCGCCTGCCATCCGGTGAAGAGGACAACATCTTTAAAAATATGTGAGGATGTACCTGCACGGAAGCCAAGCAGCACATGCAAAAGCTTAAAGACTGGGGTAAGAACAAACAGAACGCAGCTGCTGTCAGATCGTTGTCGATTACTATGTCGATTAATAAAGTTATGAGCTATGACTGGTCAAAATTCAGGCTTTCATGAGAAAGTTTATTTTGAAACGTTGACCTGACCTCTACGGTATACTATTACTCAAGCTTATAACACGTTGATATTGCCGTAAAGTTGGCTTGGCGAGTTTGATCGCAGGATGATTGCATACACGGTACTAAAATAATAATCTGTTCTTGTTCCCAGCAATCGCGAGAAACGGAAATTCGGATACCTATATTCCACAGTGTGACGAAAGTGGAAAGTGGAAGAGCAAGCAAGAAATAGGACGAGGAGGACATTGTGTCGACAAGGACGGCAATCAAATTACCAAGTGGACAGCAGCTGGAAGCCCTCTTGCGTGCTGAGGCTGTTCTTCAGTAGATCTACAACGATCGCTAACACTGTAGTTTAAAAAAGCTGAATGCCATTCTACTAAAGGCTAGTTCTGTTGACCAATGACTAATTTGTCAACCTCGTATCCGATTTTGTGACGTTGTAACGTCTACTCTGGCTACAAAAAACTTGCTGGCGTTAAAACGCTCTCAAAATACACCGATCCGTTACTACTTTTCGTACTTGCGCACGCGTTAAAAAGTAAAAATAAAGCTCTACGACAACGCCAATTAAACTGAACTGCAAATATATTTTTTTTGTTTGCTCAAGTTTTACTCTTATGTCATGGACATATGAGTTGCTTTGGATATGTAAACATACCTTAAGCCGAACCAATACCCCTAATGGATAGTGGATACCGTTTAGAATGGTTTGCCTAAATGAAGTTTTTCATGGAATATATCGCGTACTTCGACAAGTGCTGCAGCATATAGCACATAATTTACGGATCACGGGATATAGCACCATTCCCCCCAATGCTTTATCTGCAGGGGAAATCATAATAACATGGGGGGAAATCGCTATCTAACCCAGACCAGCCTTCGCAACGCAACGCTTCTTGCACCTTCGAATCTGTCCAAACGGAACCACTTCGCATTCGTTTTGCCCTGAGCCTGTCTTGCCCTGCATGGACCAAAATTAAGCCAAAAATCTGGCGAGTATTCTGATACCAAATAACTGAAATAAGTGTTGTTTCATGGCGGCTGAAGGATATTCGAGGCGTTTGTAGACACCGTGTGTTTTCTACGGACGCAACTTTCAGCGGTTCTGGCTCTTGCCCATGTTAAAAAGAATCGCTTCGCATTTCTTTCAACCGCCATGAAACAACACTTTTTTGGTACCAAAATACTCGCCAGATTTTTGGCTTACTTTTGGTCCATGCAGGGCAAGACAGGCTCAGGGCAAAACGAATGCGAAGTGGTTCCGTTTGGACAGATTCGAAGGTGCAAGAAGCGTTGCGTTGCGAAGGCTGGTCTGGGTTAGATAGCGATTTCCCCCCATGTTATTATGATTTCCCCTGCAGATAAAGCATTGGGGGGAATGGTGCTATATCCCGTGATCCGTAAATTATGTGCTATATGCTGCAGCACTTGTCAAAGTATAGTTCATAGAAGAGACGCGGCTGCTATGCCCCTGCGATCAGGTCACTGTTTTCCCACAGCGTTCAAATTTTTCGTTTCACATTACGAAGCATAATTGTGTAAATGTGTTTTATGCTCTGACGCTGCGATACGTTAACACAATCGGCCACCATTTGAATTCTCTGGCGAGTTGACGAAGGCGTCCTTGTGATCTTCAGTTCCCACCAAAGGCTTTTCTCGTTATCTGATGTTTGCTATGGTAGCCTTCAGTACTGCACTGTGACATGTCATAGTATTTATCCAAATGTCTCCCAGGAAGATTCCAGCCCTTCGAGCCAATATGGATAGCAGACCGGTGGGAACGCCACGGCTTCCTTGTTAACCGTGTTTCTGTGGATATTATATACACGAACACTATACCATAGGATGTTCATTAGTATCTTGTGGATGCAACCAGTTTGAAATGTTTTCCCGTTTTGTTGTTCCTTGTATATCGCAATACGGGTCATACTACCCAGTTGCAGAGGAATTGCAGGATTCTGCGCAGGTTGAGTAAGCTGTGCTCAACTTGGTAGTATGCGTAACCTCCGAGAAAAGGATTTTCGATGTCGTGTGTGCTTCCCGGCCTGCTCATTTCACAAGTACCTGTATAGGAACTGACTATTTTTTTATGTTTGTATTTTCCAGTTCTCTATGTGTGGTGGGATGCCCAGGTAACAAACGTCTAAAAAATAATCCAGCGATTCATAATATCCTCGCCTATAGACATACAGATAGGTGATAATTTTATGAATCGTTGTATTTTTTTGATAGACATCCTGGAATATTGTCTTTTGCTATACAGTATACTGGCATACAGCGTAACTATTCTAAGGACATAAAGTCACCGGAAAGGACGTCCTCTGCGCTGTTACAGTACCTTGCAAACTCGCGACGGAGATATTCCTTCCAAGCACTGGAACAAGTGCCTCCTGCGCGAGTTCGCAAGGGTACCTTCTGCGGCCGGTCCCCCCGAGACACGAAGAAAACCACTGGAATTCAGGGGTTTTCATCATATCGCAGATAGGGCTTTGGAAGCCACAAAAAAAATTCGACATGCCATCACAACACTTTCCGATAAGCACTGGCCAAAAAGGGATACAACCCGGGTGAACATCGTGGGTTTCGCGATCTTGATCTTGAGCGTCGTAATAACCTTTGCCGCGACATCTTTCTACTCTCTTGGCGCCGACTACCAGGAGTGCAAACACAAAACTTCTTACGTTAGTTAAAACTTCTTACTTCTTACTTCTTAGGTCAAATTGTACATCTTGTGGCTGACTATCTGAAAGGTCGAACACAGTGCGTTGTTGTAAATGGCACTCATTCTGACGAGACTGAGGTGACCAGCGGAGTCCCACAAGGGTCCATCCTGGGTCCACGTTTATTTATTTGTTTGTTCAACGAAATCCCGTCGGTCTTAAAGAATGGTAGCGAGCTATTAATCTTTGCGGATGATATAGCACTTTACCGTCCCGTTAAAACTCCTTTTGATTCAGTTGCATTACAAGAAGACTTAACTTGTATTGAACGCTGAGCGAGTGAAAAAAAGCTTATGTTCAATGCCAGTAAATCCTTTCACGTTTGTTTCTCAAAACGACGCACACTGTGTAATGAAAATGTTTATGTTCTAAATGGTCTGCCGATTATGAGAAGCGAAACAGTCAAATATCTGGGTATTACGCTCGATCGTAGCTTAAAATGGAAAGAACATACAGATTCCGTAGTAACGAAGTGCAGAAAACGGTTGCGATACATCAACTTTTTGTTTCGATATTCTGACTCGGCAGCGCGAATTTCTTTATTCAGTTCATTAGTACTGCCGCTTTTTGATTACTGCAGCCCAGTTGTTGATCCATTTCACAAATCAAGTCGCGCTAATCTGGAATTGTGCTTGGAAAAATTTTTGAAAACTATTCGCCTCGGAAGTAGTGAGAACGATTTTAAAGGAAGACTGCAAGAACTAAACTGGGACTGCGTTGCGTTAAGAAGGCTGAAAAAGACCTTAGTGTTAATGTACAAGCTGATATTTAACATAATTCCTCTTCGAGATAGGTTTTTCTTGCCTTACGAGCGCCCGGCTGCCGTTTGTGATTCTGTTGCAGGTAGCACGCGAAACATGAGCAACTTAATGGAGCATCC
>JAQGAU010001448.1:0-19303 GCA_034698045.1 Paramacrobiotus richtersi | reverse complement strand
ACCGCCAGGAGGGGCGGTTATTACGGGGGGGGCGCTTAATTCGGGGGGGGGGCGGCTATTTGAGTAAATACGGTATACACTTATACATCGACCTCAAAGCAGACGAAACAGCATCTTATGCTGCAAGTTCAACCGTTTCTCGGACTACTCGCTTGTCTTGGAATCCGTACTTGTGTGCTATTTATTATTACGTATATGATGTTGGTTGTTGTCCATGCAGACCTCGATAAACATAAGGAGTGTTAGTCATCAGTTAAAACCTTAGTTATCAGTGGCGTTATATACTCGTATAATATGATATTTCGTTGCTACTAATCACTAGTACTTATGGCTGTCTAGTACTGTAAATATCGACAACAGTTGGGATTCTGAAACTTGGGTAAAAAACTATGAACTGTACGTTGAAATCATCAAGCGTGAATTGTTTGTCTGCAGGAAGCTTCGAGGAGCCTTCGTTTGACACTATCTTACACGACATTCTACTGCTGATTATTGCTCATTTGGATGTGCACTCTCAAGCCATGGCTAGACGGTAACAGTTTCTTCTACACAACAGTTTTTTTTATAGGCATGAGGAAATGACGTCGCGAATGTCATACATACACGAAATGATGCGAATGCAAATTCGTGATTACAACAGTTGGTTAACAGCATATATTTGCTCACAGAGTCTGCACTTCTTGGAATGCCACACTGTCGGGCAGCCGGAAGTCGCTCCATGCCTGCATTACTCTTGATGTCCAGAAGACTCTTTTGACCTGCCCAATGCCTGGAAGTAACTGGAGTTGGGAACTGGCTAAAGAGGATGCGGCATACGATGCTGCATTTTTGCTGCACCGCACGATCACACCCAGTACCAGGGCACTTGTTATCTTTAACCTGAACCAACATCTTCTGACGTTTAAATTGTCGTTAATATCATCCGTCCTTCGATTCAAGAATGTTGTATTATCAACCGTTATACTCAAGGACTACCAAAATTTCGCAGAGATGCAGACACACCATGATTTTCCCAGTTACCATCAACTAAGGGATTTACCTGTATTGATGAAGCAATGCCGAACACTGCTTGTATTGAATTATACAATTAATGATTCTGTGTGCGATTGTGTGGTCCGAGTGACGCCGGACTCGATTCTCAAGGCTTATTGCGTGATCCCTAAGGTTGCGTTCAATTGCTCCGATCTAGCCGACTCCACAGCCGTCACCCGCTGCTTCCTAATGCAACTGGAGCAACACTTGCCGAATGTGGATGAGTACACTAAATATCGCTTCAGAAAAAAGCACGAGAAATGGGTCGGCTCTCTTCCGTATCCGGACGGGTGGCAAGATTTCAGAAGGCTGTTGCGGATGTAAGTTGCTAAACGATACCGGTGCTCGCTGGGAAACGTGTAACTGTCCGTGCCTGTTTGCACTTGACATGTTAAACGTTTACAGGACATAACGTAAAACCACGGTGTAGTAGTACCCATATGGTAAAACCGTCGTACGTGACTGATAAAATTGAGGCATGAGTAAACGGTCAGAGTCAGAGATATAACATTGCATTTGCAGGCATTCAGCGAACGAAGCGGCCAACTCAGATAGGTTTTGGGACGATCTGGACCTTAGGAGATTCGAAGATTTGCCGATCAGTAAACTGGCATGGCATCTTATTTCGCGTAACGGCTTGTTCATTTAGAAAAATAATAATGCTCGGCGTATGGAATACCGTACACACACGTTGCCTGTTTTCGACGTTTTCCGATCGATCCTCTTTAATGTTCTGTATATGCATGCTTTTCCGTTTAATCTCGGACCATATTCGTTTGTTAGGAATTGTAAACTCGATGCAAATAGTATGTCTTCTATTTACAACCTTGCCGAACAGCCTTTCTCCTACATTAACGAACTGTTGATTTAGAGGAAATTGTTCTCAGTTGCACTGGTTGTTGTCGCATTTTTGATATTAGCATTTGTTCGACCGGATGTTGAAGTCCCAGAATACTGGGTTATCCGCTCTTGTCACTCAATAATAATATTAATAATAATGCGGTTTGTTTATAACAAAGCATTGGTAAACTGTTTATGACTAGCAGAAGCAGTTAAATTCTTGATCAGAGCTTCCAACGTTTGACCCATCGTCTCCGCATCTTTGTAGCTCAGCAGGTAATCCATGTCGACCTTTTGATCTTCCATTTGGTATATTATCAAAAAGTGTGCCATTAGCACGCCGACCACCTGCAACACCACACACACACAATCGTTTTGCAATATACCACGAACTAGTGACCTTTCTGAACAGCTCACCGATATCGCAAACTCCCTTGTAATGGTAAAGCAACCAAATGGCGAAATTTCCACTGGGTCATTGGTCACCCTTTCCAGAAAGTCTTGGCATTCGAAATAGACGTCATCCACGCAGAAAACGTCTTTCGTGAGAATTCTGCTCTGCAGTTCCGAAGGGATTTGTTTTGCCTAGGAGTTAGAAGACATAAATATGCCACACTCGTAAATGCTTCAGAACAGTTAAAATCGAAACATAGAATTCGAATCTGATGGCATTAAAAAGAACTGCAAGTCAAAAACCTTTATACGAACTAGTATTGCCAGTCCATATCGGATGCCTGTCGTAATCACAATGTAATCTGCGTGTTACTTGAAAATCACACAGGTATTCCAGTGCGACATTCAATCTGTTTGCTCACCTGTGTTGTGAGCAATATGCAAATACAGAATCGAATCCCGGCATTTACCAATCCACTTAGCGCAAGGGCCAACAACGTCGGCATCGATCCATTATTGGCAATGTCGGTAGCAACGCGTACTTCTTTATCGACATGTGCTAAGCTTTCAGGGTCGTCATCGCGCTGCAGCACGAGAGCGCATAATGCCAGTCCTCCTGTAATCTCTCTCATTAACCAGATGACGTTCAACAGGGAAAACAAGCAGTTAATTTTATCCGTAAAATCCTGTAGCTTCCAGTGTTTTTTACTTAGGTTACGAATTTGTAATGCCATCTGCGAATTCTTCATATTGGTGGTAAACAGAACTCGAACACTGTGCGCTACTTCCTTGTATTTGCTGATCACGGCAAGCAGGATCAGAACGAATAAAGATTGAGACAACATCTCTCCACAACCGGTAATAGTTATTCCAGTTAGGTAAACTACATTCGAAGTTACCATATTCGTGCGTATGATTCCGAAATGCGAATAATTCCAGTAACCGTAGTTGACAGTTCGCGGAAAGTGGGTGTAGTATCTCTGCACATTTAGCGGTATAATTAAGGATAAACAGGTTACTAACGCTGCGACACCGACGACGTACCAAATTCGGGCCAGACGACTCAATTTACTGATGTTCGCATAAATTAAAATGTCGCCAAACTCGGTTTGAAAAAGATGTAAAAGATTCGGCAATCTTCTGGTCACATACAGCATAGCGGGAATGGTGATGACCCCGCTTGCGATGAAGAAGAATCGTCCAAGCCAAGCAACAATCTTCAAAAAATCCAAGCGGGACAGTAAATCCGCATTGGCTCCTCGGAAAAATGTGACATCAAAAACGAGAAAAAATGTCACATAGACTAATAAAACCATGGACCAGATGAACCAGAATCCGCGAAGAGCAAATCCAGCCAATGGACGTTGGTCGTCGAAAGAGTTCAAGCCGAAGATGCGCATTATGGATAAGTACCGGTGGCACAAACGGATTATGGATAGTCGTTTGCCATTTTGAACTTTTGTTGGATTGCGTTCATACCAAGCCATTGCTGTTACAGATATAGCATAGCGTTCGGTATTCTTTTATCCAAATATACCGATTTTAGACAAGGCAGCTAACTACATTTAGGACAGCATTGCAATTGCATGCGTGTTCTCATATTTAAGAATATCCAAGTTTGGTTAAGCACTTATCAGTACTTTTCACTGAGCGCATGCCCTTAGTGACATGTCATTTCCTTAACAAAATATGCTCAGATCAAGCTCAAATGCGCTGCTGACTATAGTAGACGTAAGCGGTAGCATATTGTCACGACATTAAGCAAATAAGAATCCACATTTTTGAATTGGCGCAGATACTCAATCGATCGTAGCGATTCGTACGAGAACGTCTGGTAGTCTACCAGTAGAAGGATTTGTAGTTTACAAGTCAGAATCCGAAAGATTCTCGCTCGTTCCCTTAAATGCTAACCGCATGCGCTTTCTCGTAAATTCTCACCGTTTGCGAAGGAATTTTGCAGTTTTTCGAATAATATAAACCACAAAAAGCTAGTAAAAAAGGTAAGCGCCAATAAATAAACCGAAGTTTTTCTTTTGAACCGTAAATCCATGATAACTACCATACAGCGTAGAGGTGGTTATGCGGTGGTACCAGTAGGGGCGTTTGTGCAGTTACAAACGCAACACGTAAATAAAAAGCTTCGATGTTGAAATTTAAAGTTACAACTAAGCTAAACTTATTGGAAAAAATGTTGGTTTCACTTCTGCCGCTTACAGTATGCTTCATGCGGATATATGAATTTTGTTTCATGTTTTCGGCACGTGTTTTTTCCAGTCATCAAAGAAAGCGGCAAATACTCACATAATCAGGCGTACAACGCAGTGCGTCTTGCCCATAGGCCATAACCCACTATTGATATTCCTTCGTCGAGCTAGAAAATATGTCTAATGCTGTTTCTGAAAATGATGCAAAATATTTTTACCAAAGATTCTGTGTCGTCCCTTGCTGACCAGCTGGATCTCGATGAATGTTTACAAGATTTATCCGTCCAATATGTTTTAAGCACTACTGTATAAGCGAAAATGGAAATCAACTCGAAAACCGCGAATTACACCCTTCACCCTTTGATTAATCTGCGATGGAAATAATACAATCCATATGCATCAGCAAGCTGAAGAACATAAGAAGGACAAACAGAACAGCAAGGAGAATACGAAGCATTTTCCAAAACAAGGCAATACCACAGTCAGACCGGACTGTGTTCCAGTACCCATATTCACGCATGTAGGAAATCGGCTGCCATGATAACTTGCTGATTGGCAGATTATCGAAGTTACGCAAATCAAGGTTATCCCAAAAGCTATCCGCTGCTGCCGTTTCTGTAACTGCGTGTCTGCAACAACCAGATGTGCATTTTAGGTACTTGTTTCATGTGCAAGAGAATAATAGAATACCTACAATCGCAACACGCTTTTCAAGCAGCGCCAGTCATAATTACTCGGATAACGCCGCCATGTTGCATGAAGCTGTTTGAAGGTGTCCTTTACGCACTGCTCCACAGGCGGCAAATGTGGTTCCAAACATGCTAAAAAGCGACGCCTAACTACTACGAAATCGGCTGGAGTGGAGCAGCTCAACGTGCTGTGGTCGAAGGTCATCTTCGGGATCACGCAGCTGACATTCGAACAGAGTCTGAACGGGCCGTCTATAACGCAGCTGGACAGTATCAATCGCCGACACACCGGGAGCAAAATAGACAAATAGACAATCTGGTGTTTTGGGGACCCGCAGCCCCATTCGCTCCTTGCGTAGTCCATTCTTTCAAAGTCCAGATCGCCAGTGACTCGGCAGTTCTTGACTGATATGGCAGTCAGTACAATATTTTTGCGTCGGATTTCACTCGACATCAACCGGATTCGGAAATAAATATCATCTTTTCCAAGATTGACCAAAGCGAGAACCTTCGTTTTGGAGCTGATTTTGTGGTGCAGTAAGAACGCAGTGTCGTAAGCCGCATGGTATCGATTTGATGCTGTTCTGCGGCGTAAATTATGGAAATCAATTGTGGTTAAAGAATCCGAAAAACCTTTCAATACCACGTCCCAGGAGGAGCAGACTCTGCAACCAGGAAATAGGTATATATTCCGTGGCAGTGGCGAAAGGTCAGCCGTAATGATATAATTAACGTAGTTAATTTTTATTCTATCTATTACTACGGTTTCTACAATCACTGCTGCACTATGCAGAAGGATGTTTTAAGTGAAGGTCCAACCATTGCATTGAATTGTCATAGGCACTGGCGACTTGTATATTCACGTCGGAAAAAGTTATGGAACAGAACCGTACAGAAGCTGTACCTGCCCATTATCGTACAATTGGTGTTTGACGTATGCAATCTCTTACAATAATTTTGTTTCAGAAAGTTTCAAAGTTAACGATGAAGCTTTAACGAGCAGATCTCGCTAGAGAAATAGTTACTACAAATCTGCCAGTTTTCCCGCTTGGTACCGTACAATACACATGTACAGGTGTCTCTGGTGCGAAAAATCAAAACTACAACATGTTCTACTTGGGCTATTTTTATACATGCATCTGTTAAATAGTTCAAAAACGAAACTTTGTTGATGAACCAGTGCTTTTGCCACGTTAAGCTTTCGTCTTACCGTCTTGTCACAGTCTGAGAATGTACATCCATGTGAACCAACACTTCCCGGAAAATGTTTGAGGAGAGACGCTGCAACAAGGACTCCTCTTCTGCAGATAACCGCCACAGGCATTTCCAAATACCTAAAGGTCAGAATCGATTAAGTGCTGTATAAAACAAACACCGAAGTTATCTGGATATCTGGAGAAGTACAGAAAAGCCTTTATTCATCGCCTCTGACAATGAAGAAAGCAGAACCTGATTGTACGTGTGCAGTTAATTAAACAGTCTCCAAAAATACGTACATACTGGACGTACTGCGATAATCTTACACTGGGTTTTTGATTTGTACTTTCTGTTCCTGAAGTATTATTGAAGTATACAAATGCGAACATTATTAGTTTAAAGGAGCACCACCTTTAAAAAACAGCTTGGGAATCTTCGTGCCGAACTCCTCCGCAAAGCATTTTATAATGGCTGCAGATATCTTCTGATGCTCTGAACTAGTCCATACGAGCGGCTTCGGTCCCGGTGACTCTAAAACTACCTCCAGAAAAACAAATGTGATCTTTCCCTTGTCAATTCGCGCATACACTCGATCGTCATATCCGTCATATTGGAGGAACCGGTCATTTGAATATGGACGGAAAGCAGTATTGATCATTTTGCGTATCATGCGTTCATCCATCGAAACGTTCTGGTTGACCATTTCCGAATTGACAACATGCTTGACGAATGAGCTTCCCAATAATATAGCAGATAACGGTGGCAGATCGACCGGCAGCTCAGCAACAAGTTGCCAGCGGTGCACGAGGTCATACTGGTCGTGTTGGGAGGCTTCAGTGGAACCAGCGTAGACGAAGCCAAAAGCAAAGTTTTTAACCCAGGTGTATCCCAATAACCCGACTGACCGGAATACATACGGTCCATCTTCTGTGTCCCGGAGTGCGGCGTACACTTGTGGAAGCTGACGCTTGCCCTGCACGGCAAGTGAGGACAATGCTGGAGCGAAACCCTGGTCCTTTGTACACAAATTCCCATTGTTAAAAGTGCTTAGAAACTGGTGTCTCCTCAGGTGTCGCACGTGAATCCACATGGGCGGGATTCTGACACAATCAAAATCCACGAAAACGTTGTCACCGTCGATATCCTGAATGTATCCCAAGTACCATACACCGTCTCCCAAACTGACCAATACAGTGTTAGTCATGTTTACATGTTGATAATCGCGCTTTCCGCGTGAGAAATATAATGCGGATAAAGTTTTCATTGCAATACCGAGATACCATGTGAGGTGACGAAAATGCAAAATAATACCATAAAATGGACTGCCCAGCGAACTGACTGCGTGTATGCAGACGAATACAGCTACCACCACCCAGTATAATGCTATTGCCAAACTGACTGATTTGTGATTTGAGTTTTGCACGCCAGATTGCCAGGTCGAGCAAGTTTGGTCCGGCCTGTATTTTTTTGACACGAAAGCGATGATAATAGGATAATATTACCTGCCTACTTCTGCACGACTGCACAACTGCAGCAAAAGACAAAAGTTACTGAGGTTTGTATGTCATGCTCTGTATATTCGACTGAGGATCAATGTTATTTTGTAGGTCATGCCTGTATCGCGAGAAATCCCGCCTGTGCCGGAACTTTCTTCTCATTCGTAAAGCCTTGAAAAGGGCTAATCAGAATGTATCGAAACTAAAAAGACTGCGAGACGTAAACTCTTCCCACGAATAATTCTTATCGGACGCCTGTCATAATCACAATGGAAATTGCGTGCAACAGGAAAATCATATAGGTGAATTACTTTCGAAGTAGGTTATTCCGGTGTGACATTCATTTTGATCACCAGTGTTACGAGTCATAAACAGAATAGATAGAATCGAATCCCGACGTGGGAATCCACTTAACACAATGGCCAGCACAATTTTTTAACATTTCCTAACAATTTAATTTAATTTACTGACAATGTCGGAGTAGTTTAGTGTTAGCAAAAGTTTGCTAACAAAAATTTACTGTGTATGAATGTGTACTTTGTTTTTAGACTATAATATGTAGGCACCTTGCAGTGTGTGTTATGTGTATAATATTATATGACAGGTGCTGCATATTACATTATTAGAAGCTGCACGTGTGTGTCTAACTGTAAGAATCGTGTACGTAAAAAAACGTGTCCTGTGGAATCATGGTGTACTACTGCCTTTCGTGATTAAATATATTTATCAGATATACTGTCCGTGACGAATTAACAAAACATTTGCAAACGACGTGCAGTACAAAGTTCGGACTTCGCCTGATAATTGTCGACAATAAAGTGTTTGTTGGTAACGCACCACATTCGCCATTACATGTTAACGTTGCAGTTTATTAAGGATCGAAAAGAAATTAATTCAGAAGAAAACCCCCCACCAACTTGGTCACTGATTCTCTGCTAAATCCCGATACCAAAACTATACGATTTAGTGCTCATGAGCTTCCGATTCTGATCAGAATGGGAAAGATTACTTGAAAAAAATGACAATACTCGGTCAAAACACTGTACGTTACACAGAGAAGAACGAAATTAAACAAAAAAGGAATGCGAATGTTTCCAGAATCCAGCGGCACTTCAACAGGAATCGGCGCGTAATCATTTCCTGTGGAGGTAAACATCATTCCTCCTTCTTGTGATGGTTGCCACCGTTGACCTCTCCCACATCCCGGCTCATCTGGACGCCATGCAGCAGAGAACGCACACGATCCAGGCGTTTGCCATTCGCGCCAAAGTCAGAAAAGGGCAGCCAAAACAAAGCCTACAAAATAAAATATGACAACAGAAATTCCCAACGGTCAGCACGAACGCTTACTGCTGAATCACTGAGCAATGTTTTTCGAAAATATCTACGAAATTACAAGAACAAAGTGATTTGAAAAGCTCGTTTTGAACAAATTCAGCAGAAAACAGTTTTACAAAAATTAATAATCTGGAAAAATAGTAAACAAAACTATTCCAATAATTACCGCCTAAACACCCGGAAAAAATGGCGATATTTATCAAGAAACGCTGCTGCCTGCTACCCAGTACTGTGTAACGCGTACGTACCACACTGCTCAGGACGCCGATGTAAGGGGGGAAAATCAGAGGCGCAGCACCGGTGGAATACGACGAAGCGTGAACGATAGCCCCGCCCATATCCGGTCCCACCTCGACGCTGATATCCATCACATCCAGCCATTTGTTCTTGCTAAAACATCGAACATTCACCTGCATCTTCTTCCCATCAGCCTGCAAAAACATTCGCATTCAACGTAACGTAATTTCCGCTCACAATCAGTGCACGAGTATAACAGCCATAGTAAGCATAAATGGATGAAAAGAGAATTACCTTGATAATTTCATACTTTTCCCCACTGTTGTCCTTCATGTGATCCAGCTTCTTGGCAATAGCGCTCACAATTTCCCCGTACACCTCTTCTGCGGATCGCACGCTAACCCATCTGATACAGAAAACAGCACGATTTAACGCAAAGCACACAAACACAAAATTTTTACGTATAATTCTTTTATTTCTCCCCAAAGTTCATTTATATTACGGATTCTATCATACGTGTATGCTGATATGATATTAGCAAGAAAAAAAGCATTAATTCTACACATTTTTCACGCAAAAAGTTATTATATTTGGTTTATTTTAATTTATGCAACTAACGAATCAGATTTAACGCTTATCTGCAAACTGGCTGAAGTTTTGATAATTTAAGTTTAAATCCAAGCATGACCTTACTTTTGTCGTGCGGAGTGGAAATCCTGGAAGCAGGGGATCCAGGTGGCGGGTTTCCATTTGGCCTGGAGAGCAGCCTGCTTCTGCGCGAAAAGATCACCCAAATCGTACCCGAACATCCGGCCAATTGGCACCATCAGGACCAGAGCAATGACCAGGGCAATGAGCGCCAGAGCGGTCAAGATCCCGCCCACTGGAATGGCAATCAGGTAGGTCTGGATGTAATGCCAAAATCCAGTCTTCCCTGCAATTCAAGGTTCTCCATGAAAAACAGCCGATAAACAACATCAACAACATTTGCCGTAGGTATCGCAGTATCTAGTCTCAAATAAACCCACGAAAACTTAATTTGATCATTGTCAGTAACTCCCTGTACGGGACTACTGTGTACAGCACGAGTCTCTCAGTTCTTCGATCATACTTTCGCTACAAAATATGTAGAATTACGTGAGCCACGAAGAAAACACATAAAGAAGCAGGAAACACAAACGTCTAACAGCTACGAACAAACTAACGTCGTAAACAGAAGTTTTCTTATGGCTTGCGCCGTAATTAAGCAGTAAATGAGTCATCCAAGGTCGTTCCTCTACAAACTACAGCCAGCTATCAACAACCGAAATTTTTTGAGGAAAATACAGACAACATCGCCGTTCTGTTGCCATAATGCGAAAAAAGCATCTGCATCAAATTATCAATTAATTACCTTTCTTTTCCTCGTGGGTCACATACGCCACAAATTCGTGCCACAGCTCCATAATGTAGGAGACGAAGGAATGCACGAAAGTCATTTCTTCTACAGTATTAGCAGCCCGGACACAGATCAAATACTTCCCGGATCACAATGGGAGGAACGAAAAATAAAGAAACTACAAAGTGAATACGAAGCTAATGCAGATTCATGAGACTGTATGGAAATCTGCGATCAACTGTCAGCGCCAGAAAAATCTGCTCACTGGATTTGGATTACTGTCCGAATGGGAAATTCCGTTGACGTCTTCGCTGATTACAAGAATTAGTCATCGACTGACCACAAGACGGCAGTAGGGAGTCAAGCCTAGTGCTTTTGTCTGCCCCTTGCGCTGATTCAGCGGAAAAGCCCTTGTCGCAGTGCTCCGTGCGTGCCTCGCCAGACAAGCCTTACTTTAGAGGCGTATGCTGCCGCATACACATGGATGGCACACTTTATCCGCTTGCGAGATCAGTCGTAGCTGGATCCTCGTCCGTTTAAAACCTGCCTTGCCGTTTAGAAATTTGTTTGTAAAATAATACGGTGCCACAGAAACTGGAAATTTTTGATTTATTAATATTATACAATTCTGTGATGCGCAAAAATCAGGTAATTTCTTAATTTCTTCCCCAAACTATAGTTTTCATTTTTTTTCTGTAATAGTATTGCTTTAATTTCGGATCCATAGCATTCGATATCTCTCTTCTTCCAGTCGATTTTACTTCCCTGTTACAAATAATTTAACTTCCTCAGAAAAAAACTGAACCTGTCAAAACCGAAACACAAACTTCTAAAACAGATAAAAACCAATCAACAGAATTTGTTTCAACAACAGAGTTAAACCAAAAAGTACGGTGCGTATGAAAAAACAGCAAGCAACACGGTTTATAAACGACTATATAATCCACCGCCAATCACGAGTGTTTCTCCCGTCATGTAGGCTGAATCATCGGATGCTAAAAATGCAGCTGCTCCGGAAATTTCATCTGGCTCGCCAAACCTATCACAACACCCACATTAGCCTGAACAATAATCAACGATCCTTATAGTAAATGGGTATTTCAAAAACTCATCATCATGCTGTTTTTGTCGACTGAATAAATGCTGTAATTTCAATCTATCTACTAATTAATAACGAGCCTTATGGGGAAAAAGCAAAATGCATTACTGGACCGGTTATCAAAGCGGAAGTACCGTATAGCTTAAAATTCACAAGAAAATGAAAACATATCAAAATAAATTATAATCAAATGAATAAAAAATATTACAAAAAAAACAACAGAAATCCATTAGACATTTCTTGCAGGCGTGGGATTACTTCACTAACCTGCGCATCGGAACCATTTTCAGTGCCATTTTCTGTGCTGGTCCCTCTTCTTTCCATAACTAAAACAGCAGAACACATTGGCCTCAAATATTCCAGATTTGGGAATTTTAATAATGGAAATCAATATTCAGTACTATTATCAATATTCATTATTATTATTATTTATTAAAAAGGAAATTAATTAATAATGGAAATCAATATTTATTAAGTAAAAAAATTAATATTTAGTATTATTATTATTAAACTTCGAAATTATTCCTGAATAGTTTAAACCGTATTAAAAAGGAATTTCTCCCGACTTACATAAGAACTGAACCTGGTTTTGATAATTCCTGGCGCGATACTGTTAACGCGTATGTTGAGAGGAGCCAATTCCGTCGCCAGACCGTTACTCAATCCTAGCAATGCCGTTTTACTGATGCTGTAGGTACCGATGGCCTGCAACAAATAAGCTACAGGTGAGATAAAGAAAAAACTAAAAAAACTGAAACAAACTAAAGCAACTGTAAAAAAATATGTAATATTACTGTATTAAATTAAACTGTAATATTCCAGAATATAGATGTATATCATTCGTACCGGAAATGCATGATAGGCAGCAATGGAAGCTATGTAGATGATTGAACCTTTCCTGTAAAATCAACAATACAATGTGAAAATGATGCAGCACAAAACATTTTGTGAGATGAATTTGTCTCAGAAATACCCTCGTTTTTCCATCTCCGGAACCACCAACTTCGTGAGAAGGAAGGCTGCTTTGACATTGGTGTCATATATCTGTAGTTAAATGAAAAACTGTTTTTTTAATTAACAGAGTAAGTAAACTTATTATCAGCAAGTCTAATAATGTAGAATTGTAGACAAAATAAAGAACAGTTTTTGTCGCTGTACATTGTTCGAAAAAGCACTGGTAAAAAAGTAAAAATTCAAAAAAAATGTAATCATTTACATGTCCGGTACGAAACACAAATTAAATAACACTAAACCTGAGAAAAATTATTGCGCTTCTTACCCTGTCCCATACTTCCTCTGTAGTCTACAAAAAGGGAAAATAAATCAATAGGAACTGGAATAACTAGCAAATCCCGAATATCCTTACGTCAATGATATTTCCGACGGCTGGATTCACCGCAGCGTTCGAGACAAAGATATCGACACCGCCAAAATTTTTTACAGCCTGCAAAGAACATTTATACTTCTCGATAACAAATCATAAGGCGATAAACCTGGTCCAAAATCGATTTTAGTGGAATTTCTCATTAATTTTATAAACAATGGTTCACCACATTCTTGACACTGTTATTATGCGAACCCAAGCAAAACATACGAAAACAAATAGATTAATTTGAGATAACAGATGTTTTTCATTTTCTGAATTTGGAGCATACATAACAACTGCAAGTTGTACCTCTTCGACTAAATGGGAACGATCCTGTTCTTTGGCGACGTGACAAACGGTACCAGCCACCTTGATACCCTCCTCTTCCAAGCTGCGGACTGTTTTCTCAACATTCTCCTTCCGCCGACTGCTGACCATCACCTTAGCTCCTTCCAGTCCCAGTCTTCGGGCAATCGCAAGTCCGATTCTGCAGAATTTCGCGTTGAATGTCAGTGCAAAGCAAAAGCGGATTACTGGCGGACTCAATTAGGATCAACGTTAAATGTTCCCTGTACTGCTAACAGCTGCGCAGTTGTAGTTCAACAGAGAGTCGTTGGCTGGAATTACATTTACGGAAAGAAATAAAATGGATGTTTTCGCACTTGCCCGTCTGTGGATGCAGTAACGATTGCAACTTTTCCGGCAAGTCGAGCAGCCATAATAATATCAATAACTGGAGATAATGCAAAAGAAAAAAAACTGGTGCGTACTGTTTAATTTCGCAGAAATGTCTCTGGCAGCAGAAATTTGGGCGCTGAAGAATCATGCACAGTATTTTCACGAAATTTAATCTCGAAAATAAACAGCTGATTGATATGGTTCCCATTCGGTTCGGTTTACGGTTGTTTGGACCGTCCACTTGTTGCTCTTGGTTCTTGATCGCCGCCGGTAAATTGGTTCACATGGATCGTTACCACGAAAAAAGAATGATACAAAGTTGGTCAACTGGAACGACCAAAACCAGACAAGATTCAGGGTACACAACTATATTAAAAACTCTTTTATTTTATGTATCTGTGCAGTACTGTATGATGCGGTACAACGTCAATAACAAAGCCCGGCATGCTGAGTTCCGGATATTGCCACAATGACATTACACAGAGTCAGTGGCAGTCACGGACCACCCACATCGGCTATTTTAGTATAACAATTACGTGGCCGATTTACCCTTAAATTTATCAGCCAAATTTATAATATATGCTGTACACTAGGTATCTGGTACATACGGTAGCGGTAGGGAGAATATTCGAATCCCTGTTAACGGTTTAGAAATTCAGTATCTGCTGCGTATTATTCAAACATACAATTTGATTAAAACTATTTTTAAAATGAATTTAAATGACTTAATTAAATGACTTAATATTAATAATTTAATGAAGTTAATTTAAATATATAATAATTTGCCTGTATAATTTAATAATAATTAAAATAATAAAATTTCAGTGATCAAACTTCGGAATTTTGAAATTAAATCGAGCATTTAAATATGCGAGATAATTTAGCAAACGTAAAATGAACGCCAGAAATTGATCAGTCCAGTTTGTACAAAATGTACACTGAAAATAATGTATCCATGTGCGGAGGCTGACTTATTTTGGTAAACAAAATTTGTAGCACATTTCTTGTCTTCTTTCTTTTTATGGCTATAATTATTTTGTCAACAGTACAAACAGTCACTTTCGCTTTGCATCACCGTGCCGGTGATGTTTTGGTACGACACTTGACTGCCAAGTTCTAAATATCCAAAAGGCCAATAATTAGCCAATAATGCCGGCTATGGAGAACATCGCACAAGCAGATTCGCCGGCAGTCAAATGAAAGTGAATACCACCATGGCATCCAAGCATGGTCCGAGTGTGTTCTCGATTCGACACACCGAAGCCATGTACATCAACCGGAGCATTTATTCATTTTTCCTTAATACCGCCTAATAACAGCATCAATATTACGCAATTACTCGTTAACATTATCATACATGCACGAAATCCGCATTGTTGACAATTGGATGCCGGCCGAACCAGCCAATCACGGCCAATTAAGGCGGGCCTGTGCCGGCCACGAGACAACCCTAAACCGGGGCGCACTGGCTGTGTGATGTAATTAAACACTTACTCGATATCCACGTGCTAACGAGAAAAATACCATCGTTAATTTTGATCGCGGTGTTTTTTTTGTCATCTTGTGCAGTGAACTGGGCTACCTCTTGAAACTGATACATTAGTATATTTCCTGCATGATCCGATCCTATTGTTACAGAGCACATCTGCGCCGGCGCACATCGTGGGCGGAATTTCAGCTATGAATTTTATCGATATCAAAGTTAATGTAGCCGTTGTCTCTGTAATAACACTCTTGATTGTCCTGCTAACGGAACCCGGATCGTGCGGAAATCTTGTTCGGTTGGGTAAGCACAAAAAATTTGCATCAGAAAATCTGTATATTTACTTACAAAGAACCTTCTATAATTCTTTATGTTTTTTGTATGAAACATTCGTCTCTTCCTTAATTATAGCTGCTGTGTGCCTACGTAACAATCTATACATTTGTGGGTGTTAAGTAGTGTGAAACTGGTCGTTTTAAATTTCTGTTTTTGATGTTTTGTGGTTTCATAAGTTTAAGTGCATAAGCTAATTTGTATTGCGATTTGCGATTAATATAATTTTACTCTTTCGACCTAATAACCATTATTCGTGATGCGAATATAATGTTGTATTTTAACCTACATATACCATTTTAATTATAATTTTGATAATTTTTTTATTATTTTTTAATATATATTATATTTATTTTGTTATAATTCTCTTAATTTTCTTTTAATTTATTTTCTAATTATTTGTACCATTTTAATTCGCCGCTAGCGAAAGCGTTTTCTAGTTTCAAAATGCACAACAAAAGCCGGCATCGGCCGTTGCAGCGGCCTGCCCTCCAGCTGCATGGACATGGGCGGGATCGTGGAAAATGAGATCCAACTAGCCAATGGGGAACGCGCCCGGGACTATTGTCCAGATGATGAAGTGTGTTGTGTTCTACCTCCGATACCATTCACCGAGACCTGTCAGATCTGCGGTAAGAAGGGCGCCGATCGAACAGCACGTCGCTCCAATTTGGAGCGCAATCTCGAGGAGAATAACGGCCAGAAACACCGGCTGCGAGCGCTACGGGATGTACACCATATACAGGCTGAACAGGATGTCAATCGAGAAGATCTCTATGGACATGTGGGTCGTGTGCCGCGAATTATGAATGGGGACAATGCCCAGAAAAGCGAATGGTGCTGGCAGGTGAAATATATGTTGTAATAAACAGATTACGTCACCGTGCAGTAGGTGCAGGTACTTAATGTATATACCATGTAAACAATCGTTCTTGCGGGGAATAATTTTTTTTGCTACTTACCATCACATAATTAAGTATTTTCTATACTTAATCATTATGTTTTTCCAAACATCAATGAATATTTTTAATATTTAAGTATTTCATTATTTTATTATGATTTTATTTTAATTTTTTATTAATAGTAATTTAATGTGAATATTTTAATATTAATGTGAATATTAATGAATATTTTTTAACATCAAAGCGTAATTAGATTACGTCAGCCTGTGTTCTGTACATGTATGTGAACAGTTGTCAGCGCTTTCGCGCGTTTTTCGATCTTTTATTAACTGCTGTTTCATCTAGTCTGTTTTTTGGCATGAATTCATTCATTTCTTGCGGATGTCATTCGATCTTAATGTCAAAAAAAAGATTAATTAAGAGTAATCTGTTGCAGAGACGATTAGCCGCAATAATTATTTCCGATGCTCTTCATTTTTGGGCGCGCGCAATATCAGAAACGTGTCAGTCAGTCCGTTCACTTTATCTGTTGTGATGAGGCTGCTGTAGATAACGTCATGGCTTCTAATTTCTGGCGCGTCGAACTGACCATCTTGGCTAGCTTAGATCAGCGGAATTTGCGAATAAAGAAATATGTAAGCTAGCTGATGAGATGTCAAGAAGGATTGATTTCCATCTTTTTTTCAGTAATTTCTTTCTGTACTTTAGTCCCGCAAAGTTAAAACCGGCCTTCATATTTTCACAGCAAATTTACTTCCGGTTACTTATGCTTGTGAATCTGTGATCGAAGATTCGAAACGCACTAGTAGTGGATATATGAAAACAAAATGTCTAAAACAATACGATTACAAGAACAGTGCGCGCGGCTAGTTGCTCGCAAATTGGCTAAAAACTCAGTTTAAGTGTACACAAAAAAGTAAAAATAAGTTATACATTATAAATAATACGAGTTGTTATAAAAATAGGCTGTACATTATATACGCTCAACTATATATATACAGCAATTATATATTAGTTGTAAGCGATAATGTACGTACCTCTACAAAGTTTAATAGTATGCAAATAATTCTATGTATAACCACATTTTTTTTTAAATTTTGCAGATAGCCCTTCTAAATATCGACGGATCGGTGCTGGGCAGTGGATCACTTATCGATGGGCGTTACGTTGTGACCGCAGCACATAAAATTGCCGGGTGCGTTACTGTTTTTTTCAGATCTATAACAGTACTCATACGGTAGCATTTGTGTAAAGTATATGGTTCGTTTTGCAATGTTGTTAAAAGCATTATATTTGCAACATTATTAGTGAATATGTTAAACAATCGAATTAAATGTAACTACAGAATAATTAAACATTTATAAAAGAAAGGAATTATTAACTACAAGCGCTGCGCTAATTTTAACATAACGCAATGTTATAAATTTATTTATTAAAAATTTACAGGAAGAATCTCAGCGATCTGATTCTCTTGATCGGCCAGTATGATTTTGCCAATCCGATCGGTACAGATGACAACGGCACAACAACATGGTACGCCAAGCCACTGGAAATTATTATCCACGAACAGTTTAATCCTCAGGTACATTTTAAGTTCCCCTGATTTTAGAAGCATAATATCAATTAATTGTCGTCCTGTTAAGATGAACAATGCACCTGCAAACTACAAAGCTCCTAATTTAAGTATATTTTAAACTGAGAATCGCTTTTTTCGCTATGGTAGGTGTATTTATGTTCCAACAAAATTACGAAAATTAAGTACAGTAACACAGAAACCATATTACGTATTCGTTGTCTGAAATTAATTTTTAAAATAACATAATACAAAATAGGCGCTTCAGTTAGCGTTGGAAAGTGGGCCCGTGCCCACTTAACAATAAATGCACACCATGGGAATCGTCAGCAGCACTGTTATCGTTCAGTCTCTGTGTTGGCAAAAATTGTAGTGGAACGGTTCCAATGCAATCCGCAAGTTCAGCAATATACATACTGCCGTACTAGTACGTACTACTTCGAGATAACAAAAAGGCCATCAAAACTTAAACAGAATATTTCATAAATCTTTTTTTAAAAATACAGTTTTCGAGCATTTTCGAGTATTTAATTTTGGCAAAGCAGATGTTGTTCTAACCGTCTATGTCAGCGCAAATAAACAGTTCAAATCTTTCGCAAAACTGAGCAGATCTAAGGGAACACGAATAGATCCTTGTAAGTAGAGACTTGTTAAACTAAGATAATGCTGACGTGCGTGTGTACAGATTATACTATGGTACAGAAATAAACACAGATAATGCTAAGAGTCCGATCAGAAAATGCTAAAGAGCGATCAAACTGGAAACTGGGCAAATGCATACTGTACGTACAAACAAACTCATGATCATTGTTACTGAAAAAAGAATGAAATACCAAAATGGTAAAACTGAATAACAAAACCTTATCACAAGATTGACAGCATTATCTTGAGTGATTTATTTCAGACGTTAGACAACAACATTGCCATAATCCGCATCCCGATGATCAGCTGTAACACGGCCAACGTCTGCCCGGTATGCCTCAACTCCATCACCGACCAGGTGGACTACCTCTCCACCCTGACCAACTGCTTCAT
This sequence comes from Paramacrobiotus richtersi, assembly GCA_034698045.1. Lineage (NCBI taxonomy): Eukaryota > Metazoa > Tardigrada > Eutardigrada > Parachela > Macrobiotidae > Paramacrobiotus > Paramacrobiotus richtersi. The sequence goes on along the minus strand of JAQGAU010001448.1, from coordinate 30 downwards.
CACCGGCTGGGGCGCCACCATCTCCAAGCG
>JAQGAU010001447.1:0-19304 GCA_034698045.1 Paramacrobiotus richtersi | reverse complement strand
ACGATTTCGATCCATTATGTCCATGTGAGCGGCTTAGCGTCAACAGTTGCCGGAGTTATAATACGTCAAAATTAAAACGATGTTGTTTAGGTTCAGGAAATTATTAGTTTTTCAATTGTTGGACCCGGCGGACTGCCTTTCGAAGCAAACACGGCGGTCTGCCAGGTGGGAAATCTCCTGCACCTTACGCTGACGTTCTACGCCCATAGTGGAATGAAATTCGATGCGGTATTCGGCAAACGTCTGTTCACGGATAACTGGTGAGTTAATGTTGAAATTACGCAGAATATTGGACAATTTCATTTGATTTGAAACTTCAAAAAGTGGTGTTTTTACAGGGATGAGATTGCGACGCTTTCCTGGAGCAACGATACAACCCTGGTTGCCAGTTGTAACAGTCCCGGGAGCGCAATAGTTCTGGTACGTGAACCGTTTTCGAACAATGATATGGATATTTTCCACTTTTACTTTATGTTGTTAAATGTCATTAACAATAGATTTGTGATTTTGTTTTGTGTGCTGGCTAGGTGTTCGACGCAAGGCGGGTGGCATTGAGTGATTTCATAGAAATCCGGGTGGATCCTGCAATCCTTCCTTCACCCAGAACCGAGGCGGTGCCTGAACAGGGCCCCGAGGACTCCGCTTCACATATGAGCGGCCATCAGTTTGCGGTACATTTTGTGAAGGATTGGGTGGCGCTAGTTATGCCGTGTTATCATTTGCGCTTGTTCTGGGTGTAGAGAAGTCAGGAGGACGTTTCTGATCCAAATTTGCGCATGAATATGAACGGATTATCCTCTGCTGATGGCGCCATGGGTAGCGAATCCGAACTGAAGGTCAGTTGGTCATCGAATTTTTTTCGTAGGTATTTGTGATTGTTCAATTAGTCGAACAGGTTCTATGTTTTTTCATACAACTATTGTGTGTATTTAAAATACATATCGTTGGAGAAAAAAGATGTTACGGAATAGCAGATAATTAATCTTCAGTTAGTTATTGAGAAACTTAATTGAAAAGATAATTTCCGCCAAAGCAGCTGTTTCCGTTTTTTTTCTGTGTTGGAATTGCTAAGATAAGAAATCGTTTCTGAATGCGGTTTTGTTGTAGAATGGGGAGAAAATGTTTTAACGATTTCTTACATTTGCTTTCGTAGTAAGTTTAGAATCTGTCGGCTTGACAACACCGCATATTTGCAAAAACGTTCCTTGTGGGTGTGTCGAGTGATGTGTGGTGTGATATCGTGGGTTAACCTGTCGTTTTCCAGGCCTTGTTGGAAATTGTGGATAACATATCGGCCATCCGGATGGTCAACTATTACAATTCGTGCTTCCCCTGTATCGTCCAGGACAAGCAGTGCTTCGTGCAGCATTCCACGCACAAGGGGCACAACACCGATCACAGCGACATGAACCGAGTAAGTCAGCTGCTTGACGCATTGATATCTACAATTCTACATGTCACACTAACTGTCGGCTAATTGCAGCCTCATCCGTTGGACTGGACCAGTATCGGCAGCTTGTTGATGGTTGGGGCCCTGGTGGGTGCGTTGTGCATGAAATGGTACACCCGAAACCGGCGCTACGTTCGTCCTCGTGGTCAGTGGCGCACCCGGGGAAAACGGCCCCGTCTCACCCGAACCGGACGTCGCTGTCGGGCAACGCGGTGTAGATCTTAATCCCACTGTGTCCTGGGTCGTTTAATGATTAATCTCACCGTCAGCGATTGTAAAAAGTGTTGGGTTTGGTGTGGAAATAAGTAACTTACTCAAGTCTGTACGGTATGGAACTGTAGCTGAAGTTTTTACATGTTTTTGGCGGCGTTTGGTGGGCTGCTGCATCTTGCCAGTACAGTGTAAAACGAACGGATAAAGATTTATTTCCAGTATACTGGTGCTATGCCAAGTGTGGTCAAAAGCGTTTGACACTGTTCCATCCTCTGTTGCGCAGCGTTTAGACCTATACTAAGGCCTTTTCTAGGTCAACTTTTCGTCCTCATCTAAGGTCGTTCACAGAGATCAGCTGCCGATCATCCGGTTCTGTAGAACCATGTTTGAACTAGTAGAGCAAGGGGTGGTTTTTGCAGGTCTTATAATTATGTGGTACTAGTTCCTATTACGAAACTCCGTCCCGGTATCACCAAATCTCCCAAGCCAGACAAGCTCCGTTCGAACAGATTATACGATCGAGCAGAGCGTATCTCAAAACGGTTGCACATGACGTTTTCTTTTTAAAGAGACTGCAAAGCAAACTCGAAGAAGAAGATAGTCGCTCGCTTGAAAGGCTGGAGCGAGCCGGTAAATCACAATGTGAACGCTCTGCATTATTTGACCTGAACTACAAAAACTGTTTACCACAATGGGTAATTCGTTCACAATGTTGTATTTTTGCTGTAAGTACGTAACCGCATATCGAACGGAAAGATCGGTCGAAAACTTATGTTGGAAACTTGGTCGAATTTTGTGCTATTTCTGGAGCTGCTAATAGTTTTCCATTAGTTAACGCTTTACTGGAGTTCTTAGCTTTAAAATCGGCTCAGACTCTGAAAAGTTCAACAACAGCGTACAACACGAGCTGTTATGCGCATTGCAGCCGTATATAACGTGCGACACTGAACAAAAGAATAATTAACTGAGATTACAAAATGTGGTTAAGATTAATTATTTCCCTGACAAAAACTGCATCATGATGCTGAAATCCGTGTTACATGGATTTGAGTAAAATTAGGCTGGTCTCAAATAAACCAGAAAAAACAGCCGGCAACATTTTTTCAAGAAACAAATGCCGGCAAGCGTGCAGTTCCTGTGCAGCGTGCCGTTCCTGATTTGGTATCAAGTCTCTAGCACTCGAGCTGAAAATGTAAATCCAGCAAACTGTCCAGTTAGAAGTGCTTAAAATGTAATGCGATGTCTCAGAATCCTGGTAAGAATTACGCCTGCTGCTGTCCTTTATTGTCTGCTGGGTAAATTTTGGGGAATTGGCCGTTCTTGAAACTGTGGCCACACTACAAAAACCGGTTTGTCAATGTGCGCAGTATATAAAGCTGTCTGGGCTTTGTTTCCGCCCTACGCTGTCGATAAAGTTCGCAGCCGGCGAATAGGCGGGGTGCACCTCGTACTGTGCGTACGAAAGAGGAACCGAACAGAGAAGGAGTAAACTGCTCGTCCCACTGCACGATACGCCAATCAGCGGCATTGTGGAAGTCACGCAGCAAAACGCTGTAAACCATCACTCCGCGATTTTCACCGAATTCAGAAATTGTGGAACTCACTTTTGGAATTTCTGTTTGGAGTTCTTTAAGACTGTGGTTTTCTTACGGTATAAACGTCGCTGGTTACCTTTGGCTATTTAGTGCGTGTATTGAACCAGCTCGAGCGTCCTGAGCCGCGGATTGTATTCTTGTGGAACCCTAGTGACGGAGGAAGAAATGGACGCTTCCAAGAAGAAAAACCTTCCCGGGGGCAATAATCTTGGTACAACTCTTCTTCGCAGCGGGAAGCACAAAGAAGCAACACCAGGAGGAGACACGGCCGCTGATGTGCCAAAGGTAAACGCAGCGTGTGTAAGCCGGCCATAAGCAGCAGACCGTATCCCAGATGAATCTAAATGCTGTTTTAATGTAGAGTTTTATCAGTTTTCTGAACTGTACGAGGAATGGGCATTTAGAAGCCTCTTGACAGAACTTTGCCGAGTATGTATGCACGTGTAGTCGTAACCTGTTTCGTATCACTAATTATAAACAGCAGCAGGTTTGTGTGTGCTATAAAACTTACAGACGGATGTTTTACAGACTCCTCAGGTGGAGAAACAGACTCCTGTTCCACGTCGAACCACGGCAACAGGCGACCGTCTTAAGTCATCGGGAACCCGTTTACCGCTGCCAAGGACTGCAATCAAATCCGGACCGGATATGTGGGCCAAGAAGTACATCCAAGCCGTGGGTTCCAGCTTACCTCCGCCCCGTACTCCCGCAAAACCCAACCCGGGTGCACAGCCCATACCAGGATGTGTAGGTTCTGGCACCCGTGGAATTTGTCGACTCACTCCAGGTTAGTCAGCGCGCGGTTAACGAGTGGCGAATCCTTATAACTCTGTAGAAACTAGAAACATAGTCTTATGAACAGGTTAAACACTGTTTCTGCATTGCCGAGTAAAACATGACGTTACGTTTAATTACACACAGTCACACATACAATTCTTCTGTAACACTTATTCATGAACTGTATTTACAGGCGTGCTCCCTGGTAAGGACCGTAATCCGCCTGTCAACCAGACGAAGAACCATGCCTCAGTCATTGGGAACTATTCCACCGACTCCGTCCCTCCAGCCGCTGTTCCAGATCCCATCAAACCTGCTGTCCGAGGCGTTTCACAGTCCAGCGTCGGTCGTATCGCCACACAAACCCCATCTGTTTCGGTCTCCGGAGTCCTTGATTCAAACATGTTTGAATGTGCCCAACCGGCAGAAGTTCAAGTGGCTGAGGATGTCTTCCAAGTCGCCACTTCAACATACATCGTTAGTCCCGCCGTACAGGCAGTCCTGCAAAATCCCATCCCCTCCAATGTACAAGCCGGTTCGCATGTCTCGGATCTTTCGGCTACGTCAGGTGCGAATCCGTCGGGAGTGCCAGAAGAATCTAGTGACAGCAACCAACCGGACAAAGAAATGGTGGATCGCGCCCTGCTTGAAAAAGCAGCAGCAGAAGACGACGTGAACCAGTTGACCGAGAAAGTGCAGATGGGAGATATTGAGCAGAAGAATTCTACCATGACCAGGCTAGACAGAGCATTGATACGAAAGCAACAAAGCACCAAGCGCTTGGATGATTTATACGAGGAAAGTGAACGGAAGAGAAGCGAGCGGCTGAAGGACTACCAGGAGAGCCAGAAACTGAAAGCGGAAGGAAGGAACTTTCATAGTCTGAAAGCCGATCGCGAAACGGCACGCAAGGAGGCTCCAGATGTCGAACATGGCCAGGCCGAAAACCTTCAAACCATGCGGAAGGCTTTGGATGAAGCGCGCATGGAAGGCGAACGCCTCGAATTATCAAAGGAAGAAATCAAGAAGAAGATCGAGACCGTGCAGTTCCGCTTAGAAGAGACTGAACACCGCCGACGGGAACTTGAGACTGAAAGGTAACGCCGCAACAGCTCCTCGTTTAATTTTAGGTTTAGTAAAGCTATTAAGCTAATTTAATGTGCCTAGGGCGATGCCATGACTTGACAGCCTTCTCAATGATGTACTTTTAGAGCACTCTGGACTGCCCAGGGGAAGAAGTGAGGCACCTGGAGGCTCCCTAGGCATTATCACGCAGGTCCGCCGGATTCCTCAGTTCCTTGTTGATCTTTCTCGTATTGTCCTCCTCATCAAACTTATCTTCTACTTCGCCTCTCATCAACTTTTTCATCTCAGTGAGAATCGTTCTTCATCGCCGAAATTGGACTTGTCTACCATTTTGGTTTGTTTTTACGTGCTTGAGATCTGTATTTTGAGGTTTTGTTGAAGCAAGCACCGACATGCGGCCTATTATCAGACACAGTACTTTTTTGAAACTTTCCTAACGAGTTGACTCTAACCTGATTTGTACGGATACAATGTGTAAAATGTGAACAATTGTACATAGTAAGGCGCAAATCCGCCATTTTGTCCGATCCGAATGAAAATGGCCCGTTAAATAACTGAATAAATACTAACACTGTTCCAGAATATGTGTCTTAGGTACCACGTACTTAAACGAATGCTAATCTGTATCGCGTTCCACTCTGCGAAGTTTCAGTTCGGAAACCGCATCCATTTCATTGTAGATTCCTTGCGTTGTAGCGGCAATCTCGTGCTGTAGTCGCAGTACATGATTGCAAAATTGGCCGGTATTGCTGTTTAAGGTTGATGGCGTTGTCGTGCGAGAGGATTAGAGCACCAATCTGGCTTTGCAACGAGCTGGCCCGAAACGAGTGAGCTGTCTGGAACCGGGATTGATCTAAAAATCGGTTACAAATACATCGCTGTTGCGGCAGTCGTACATCGCACTGAAAGACTCCAGTTGACGCTATCGAACCTTGTGGTCGTGTCCAGTGTAAGCGCTTCCCTGGACGATATGATAGTGAATGCCCCCGGGATAGAGAAACGACGGCCGAAAACGACGAGTAAACTGTTGTGGAACTTATTATTTGCGGTTTCCGACAGATATCAACGAATGCCTCCGTGCGAATCCATGCGGTCTAATGGGTACTAGGCAGGATATGGAGGGATCCTAAGGGTGCCGGTGCGCGCAGGGATACGAATATGGCTGCCGTACTGACATTGGTACACATCTTGTTTGATTCATGCGTTAACCAATTTCCGGTGGATAAGGGGGGTTTGATCACTTTGACCCAGCTATTGGAATGAGTGCACCAACCGTAGTCGACCAGACTGCGGGCAGGACATCTGCGATAACACCGTTGGTGCCTACATCTGTCGATGTCGTGCCGGGATTCCGCAGCGCTGGCGGGCTATTGGGAACGTGCGTCGATATCCAAGAGTGCAAAACTATAGAAAATCCCAATCTTTGCCCGCCTGGAAACTGTGTGGAAACAGATAGCGGTTATATCAGTGTCAGAGTCCTGAAGGCTACCAGTTTCCCAACGGACAAACATAAACCCGGAACATGTGCTTTGCTCCGGGATCATATGTCTGTACCTGCCCGCCGGGATACCGGTCGAACACCAATCCACCCAAAGACTGCATTCAGGTCAACGAGCCTTGTGGGGAGAGCGCCAGTATGGATGCTCTTGGATCGCACCAGTGCCTCTGTGGACAAGGCTATGAACTGTGCGAGAACAAGAAACTGTGTATCGATGTCGACGAATGCTCTCCGCCTTTCGACCCGCGCGACCCTCTAAAGTGCTTGAACGCACCAGGAAGCTACAACTGCATCTGCCCGTCTGGATGGACCAACAGAGCCGGTGGATCTTGTGCTGCCATCAGTGAATGTTTTGGACCCGGTAATCCCTGCTCTCCGGGTTACTGTATCGACTTGATTGGTATAGTTATCAGTGTGATTGTCCGCCGCGGCTACGCTTCGTCAATGGAATGCGCGCGCTGATGTTGACGAGTGCGAAGTGGCTCCTTGTCACCATGGTACATGTCAGTACACCAATGGAAGTTACGCTGCGAGGTCGGAAATGGACATGTTGGCGGTACATGCAATAATATCAATGAATACACACAACTTCCGTGCGTCGCGAACGCCCAGTGTCAAGACACCGAAGGCGCCTTTATCTGCATCTGTCCTAGTTTAACGAATGCAAAATTCGTGAATTGACAAGAGAGCCCAGATCAACGGCTTTCATCAAGCACCGCAACGATTTAGCCGTAGTTATGGGTAATGCAGCCTCTGTTTTGGAGTCTTTGCTCGCACTTTACAAAACATTTGCTAACGATTTTAACTGTTTATTTATAATATTTGAACTTTTAACGTATCTTTAGTAGTCTTGATGCGCTGGCTCTTGGTAATGTTGCGGCTTTCGCCATTAACCTTGAAAGAATAAACGGTTAGAGGAGCTGCCACCGTCTCTGTGGTTTTCCCAATGTCGTGAACAGCGTGCTGTAGCATGGGCGCGCCAAAACTTGGTACAAGCGGCATTGCATGATGCATCTACTCGCCCTGTGTATCGATTACCAGGTTCTAAATCCATGATTTTCCTTGGCTGTTCAGAAGATTCCCTTTTTCAGCTCATGAAAGATCCTTGTCCACTTTCGCGTAGATTTGTTGACCCGTACATTTCAGTCTTATAGAACACACGAATGTCTGTTTTATCTCACATTGCTCGTTGACACCGACGTCGGATTCCACAGAATTCTGCGCCTTGAATACGTTGACATTATAACGCATTTTGGTTGTTTCAGGATTCAGAATCCTGGTAAGAATTACCCATGCTGCTATCCTTCATTATCCGCTCGGTAAATTATACAGAATTTGCCGTTCTCAAAACTGTGGCCACACTACAGAAACCGGTTTGTCTATGTGCGTACTACGCACTGCGTAGCCTATTAAGCTGTCTGCGCTTTGCAGCGCCTGTCTCCGCCCTAAGCTGTCGATAAATTCCGAAGCCGGCGAATAGGCGGGGTGCGAGTCGTACTGCATGCGTACGAAAGAGGAACTGAACAGCGAAGCAGTAAACTGCTCGTCCCACTGCACGATACGCCAATCAGCATTGTGAAAGTCACGCAGCAAAACGCTGTAAACGATCACTCCGCGATTTTCACCCAGCCGATTCAGAAATGTTAGAAACCCACTTTGGAATTTCTGCTTGGAGGTTTTTACGACTATGGTTTTCTTACGGTACCTGAACAGAAGCCGCTAGTGATTTTTGGGCTGTTTAGTGCGTGTATTGAACCAGCTCGGCATTCTGGACCGCGCGTTGATTCTTCTGGCTCCCTAGTGACGGAGGAAGACATGGACTCCTCCAAGAAGAAAAACCTTCCCGTGGGCAAGAATCTTGGTGCAACTCCTCTTCGCAGCGGGAAGCAGCAGGAATCAACGTCAACACAAGACACTGCCGCTGCTGGTCCAAGGGTATGTGCAGTGTGTTCACGATGGCATTAAGTAGCATACCGTATTCCAGATAAAGCTGAATGAAATACCTGCTGTTTTAATGCGGAGTTTTCTCAGTTCTCTAAATTGTACGGGTACCTCTGGCAGAACTTGTATGCACGTGTACCTCTTTCGTTTCACTAATTGGCAGCAGGTTTGCGTGTGCTATCAGTACTAAAAGGCTGACGTTTTACAGGCTCCTCAGACGAAGTACCAGACTCCTGCTCCACGTCAGACCACGGCAACAGTCGCCCGTCTTAAACCACCGGAAAGCCTTTTACCGCTGCCACGGACTGCAGTCAAATCCGGACCGGACATGTCGGCCAACAAGTATTTCGGAGTTGTCGATTCGCCACGTACTCCAGCAAAATCCAACCCGGGTACGCAGGCCAAACCGGGATGTGTAGGTTCTGGCGCCCGTGGCATTTGTCGACCCACTTCAGGTTAGTCATCGCGCGGTTAACGATCGCGAGTGATGAATCCTTAGAAAGCTGTAGCATCGGACAGTCATATGAGCAGGTTTTACACTGTTTGTGCATTTCCGAGTGAAACATAAAATTCCTTTGTAGCACTTTTTCATTAACTGTATTTACAGGCGTTCTCCCTGGTAAGGACCGGAATCCGACTGTTTGCCAACCGAAGAAGCAGATCTCAGTCAGCGTCATCGGGAACTGTTCGACCGACACTGCCAATCCAGCGGCTGTTCCAGATCCCATCGATCCTGCTGCCCCAGGCGTTTCGCAGGTCGGCGTCGGCCATATCGCCACGGAAACCCCATCTCCTTCGGTCTCCGGAGTCCTGGCTCCTACCACGTTGGAATGTGCCCAACTGACAGAAGTTCAAGTGGCGGATGATGTCCCCCAAGTCGGCAATTCTACAGAAGTCGCGAGTCCCGTCGTACAGGCAGTCCTGCAAAATCCCATCCCCTCCTCTGAAAAAGCCGATTGTCATGTTTTGGATCGTTCGGCTACCTTAGGTGCGAATCAGGCGGCAGGGACTAGTATACAAAGCCTGGTGAACCAGGCTCTATCCGACCACAAACAAAGGATCGAGCGTGAGACGAAGCAGCAGGTAGAGCGCGATTGTGCCCGAGCGGAGTATCGAAAGAGCGTAGAGGAGGAGGTTATGAAATCAGGACACTACAGCGGGGACCAGCTGAGCAAAAAGGCGCTTCAGAACGCTACGGATGCACCTAGTAACGAGAAGCGCCTGGAAACGGACCCCACAAAGGCTCCCAAGAAATTCTGGGAGTACCAGTATAAGAGTCTGTTCGTTCAGGAGAAAGCGAGGTAACGCCTGAAACTGAACGCCTTGTACCTGAATCGTTGACATGATCTGGCAAACCTTTAAATTCTGGTGTTTACAGCAAACTGGCCAGTATCCTGGCACGTGCACCCGGCCGCAAACTGTAAGCGGCAGATGGACTGGCCTGGCATGAAGGATGGTCGTATCTGAATTTTCTCGCGAACAGGGATTCCTTTGCATGTCTGTAACTTGTCGGAAAACGCGTTGTTTTAATAACATGGTTAATTCTAATCTTTTTCAGCCGCTGAATGCGGTAATGTCAGCTGGGAACCCGCTTATGACTCGTTGTGTCAATGTTGTTGAGAATCTTGTGAATGATGCAGACTTAAACGTATGTAGCTACGTAACTCTAAAAGCGGAAACGGATACTAACAATAATAAACACTATTTATTTATGTTCGCTTATCCCAGCGCGAAAACAAGAACACTTCCGTACACAGACAGGATCTTGACACTCAGACCACGTGCTTGCTGACAGACACGTGTCGTGGACTCATGGTTAAATGCACAGTAGCTGTACTGTAATACAGCGGACAATCCGATTCTCGAATAATTTGTGCGAAACTGTAAATATTGATCATCATCTGCTGCTGGGACTTATACCCTAAACAAAGCTACGTCATTGCGATGGAGAAACAGCGGAGCATTGTGTTTTGCCTATCCCATATCATTATCGACAAGCGATCTTAGCGATGTTTAATTTTCTCCGGCTGTTAAGGAGATGCGAAATAATCGCAAGCAGCAAGTACGACGCCCATATTCGTATCCCAGCGTACACAGGCAGAGCCCTCCGTATTTCACCAAGTACCCATTGGACCGCACGGACTCGACCGAGACATTCGTTGATTTCTAACGGAAACCGAAAGTGATAGTTACCGCAACAGTTTACTCATCGTTTTGTGAAATAAATTATACTGAAACAGTTGGTTTTGGGCTAATTTCGTGTGATACATTTTAGTGTCTGAATGCTGAACAAGTCTGACCCAGTTGAACGAACGAGAGAGAAACCGTTCACCGACACCACCCGCACTGTTGCCTTCGTGGGCGTCATTGATACCGGGAAAAATTTCGTCCTCACCGAAAACAGATTTTCTGCGTTGCAGATCAGGTAGACTATCGTTTGACAAGGTGTATGAGTCGATAAGTCGGATGATTCGGATCAGAAAGATTTCGTGTGACAACTTAAGCAGTTGTAACCACAGGATGCGAACTCGTAACCCCCAGTAACCAAATTTGATGGCGATAACAGGAATACGCGTTAATTCAACTGCAGGCGACGTCAGAACAGGTTCCAATCATCGGCACACTCCACGCACGCGGGTCTGCTGCATGTGTGTCAAGCACTCAAACACCTCCGACAAGACAACGTTGCCAAGGCCGTTGATGCTACCATCAGGAACGGGAATTTCTGGAAATAAGCGGCGGATGCTTTCCACAGCAATACCATCGGCATCCATCATGGAGAGTAAAATCTCGCGCTGAAAATACAGAGGAGAGAATCAGAGTCGGAACATTATGACTTCTAGAGTGCTGGCGATGAACATTCAGTAATTCTTCGGTACCGTTAAAGCTATGCAAATGTAGTTCTGCAGGAAACAAGAACCAGAAACTACGCAATAGTTCTTGTTTCCGTTAATGATCTGCGGCGCTTTCCAGTTTGAGAGCACGAAACAGAACGCAAGCGGAGGATACAGGGAGATAACAGACAGAACACGGGAAGATGCGTCTGGAGTGTCATAACCATGCGGAAAACATTGCACAATACAAGGGAGTGCGGCCGGAGTTCGTGGAACAAAAACCGTGTCCTGAACGTACATGTATGAAGATCTGGTCATAGTGAAAGCTGAGCGAGATAAAATGATAATTCGACCATGGCACTTACATCAGGATTATGGCCACCAGCAGGATCAGCCCACCTGTACCCCTCCTTGGTGGCATAACAACGCGGCTGCTGTGGATTGGCAAAGATGCCCAGCATGGCCAACTGTTTGAAGAGTCCATGATGAGCGCTGGAAACCACATGAGTGGCAATTAGGTTATACAACGGCTTCACCTTGGCGTTGAAGATATTGATCATTTCATCGTCTGGCGCACGGAATGCCCGATGATCCCGCGGCACCATGAGTAGCTTGGTCGAAAAGGTGCCTTCCAACACCTGCGAAATCGCCCGGTCCCTCTCGGTGGATCGCGCCCGAATCCGATTCCCCACCACAATTCCCTGCTTTTTGCCGTTTGGCAGTGTGACGTTGACGAGACCGAAAGTGCCACAGTAATAGTCCCCAACGAGAAGCGTTCCTGGATACCACTTCCATGGGGTGTCCGGTTCGGGGCGCAGCAGTACTTCCACCGGTCGCTCTTTGGCCATTTCTTCAAGTTCCCCACTGGTCCTATATATGGCCGTTAAGAAATGTATGATGGGACCTTTGCCGTGGTAGATCTGGCCAAAGGGAATCAGTTTTGCGCTGGCTTTCCTGGTCCTTCCAAAATCCACAACAAGTCCTTCAGAACAGCATCGATCACGCGGCCATGATGAAGCAGACCATCATCTCCGCGGACATCTACGCTGTTCCAATCGCATTTCGCGCCGCCAAGCAACATGCTAGACGAAATACTTTGAAGAGGAAAACAAATCAGTTTACTCGATACATCGATGGAAGAACAATATATGTATAATAATAAATATCCGCCAAAACAGTGAGTGAAATTGCAAGCTAATTAATGTATCGAAGTTATTGAACCAGACTCCAGAGAACTGCAAATCGGAATGAACGGTTAAGTTTGTTGAGACTTATATCGGCATAGCGGATGCGCCGATGCGGTGCGGGTACGTTTGCTGACTACGTACTGAAAAGTTAACGCGCATACAGTCGGGTACGAACATTTCCGCACATATCTTAATATCCACTGATACATGACAGTTTTAATAGTTCATGACTTGGAAATATGTACAACAACAAATGGCAAATCAAATGAAAGCTTTATCTGATGAACTATAATATGGAAATAAAAAACACTGATACATATACGCAATCGCAGCAGTGTGGTGGACCGAGCGTGCCAAAATACACTGTTACAGGATAACGAGAGACAGTACTGCCAGTGAACATACGGTGTTTGTGCATAAATTAATATAATCTTTCTGATCAGTAGTGTATTAAAGTCTTTTTGATCACACATTTTCGCGACTTTCGAAATGATAAACTACTGGAACTAAAATATGGAGTGGACTGAGTCGAGCACCGTCCATGCCCGCGGAGCTGACGGATTGCTGCATTAGAGTCGCGTTATTGACTGGTGTCGTCATTGATTTCGATGGCGCGAACGCTGTTCAGCAGGTTCCTTTCGGCCAGATTTGTCGCGGTAAACTGGAGCGATTCAAAGATGAAGTTGATCGGACTGTAGAGAACTTGCCGGTGGACGCTATGCTGCGTTTGCATCATGACGAACCCGCCAAAAAAAGCTATTCCGATGTCTTGTACTTCACTCTCATCGGATCTAATGCTTGGCTCGCATCACCACGCCCGCTGCTACACCAGCGGAGATTGTTCCTGGGAAACGGATTTGAAATTTTGCGCCGGAATCGATTCGTAATCTTCGCATACATACGAAACACTGCCATCGATGTGAGTGGCCGAACAGTTGGCATTGAAACGGTTTAGGAGATGCTGATGAGCAGGAACTTCTTCCTTGACCAGGTCCCCTTTTCCAACAAGAACTGCTCAAGTCATCCTGCGCTTCGACGCGGATTGCCATTTGCTGGCTTGTGTTGAAATAACGTTTGCTTTTGCTTTATCATGCTTTCGGTTTTGTTGACGCGACAGGAAGTCTAGAATTGCCTTGATAAATGCCATGCTTCACCGACGTTCAACTATGTAAGGTTGAGCTGGCTTGAATTACTTTGTGCATTTGCGAAGCGGTCATAAAGGTCATCAACATAAGTCATAAACAACGTTACTGTATAAAATTCATAAATCTCACATTAATCTGCACAGCGAGCCGTATTCATAAATGATAACGACAGCGATTTCGTGTAGGTGTACGTCTTTTTCATCGAGTTGGATATGAAATTAACGCTTTTTGCATAGCGCATAGTATACGATACACACCGCATTTGAATTATAGGCTTGCATAATCAATACACTTGTTCACAACTATAATGTGATAAAATTAACAGTAATTAGGATACTAAGAAACCGCAGCGAATTGAAAATGTTGGTTTATTGCTTGAAGTTATTGAATCGCGGCAAGACTTCGGCATTGCAATGTCGTTCATGACCTTACTCCACTTGCTGTTAAAGTTCCGCACAATACTGGCAATTTTTTCCTCACAAAATTAATCAAGCATCATTTTACTTTATTTTCGGCCATTTGTGTGTTTGTAATGATTCCTTAAAAAAGTTCCTATATAACGGTGAACGTTATTTGTTTATTATAGTACATATTATTAAGTTTCTTGTCCGTGTACCAGTCACAGGGTTACTTGATTTGATTCCGTGCACTCGTCATGAGCCAAATCTTTCCTACTGCAAAATAAATTTTCTCTTAGTCTCCTTAGTTTAAACTTACTTATTTGATTGTAAAAGGACAACCAAATTTTTTTGTAACTTATCTTTCCAGCGAGCTTCATCTACCGTATCTGATCCTGTGTAATTGATAGTTTATTTAACAACAAAATTCTGTGGTAAAAAAGTTTGTGCAAAATTATCTGTACTGGTTCACAGTAGGTACATACTGTACTTCTTCGATTCGGTCATTCAGTGCCCGGTATGAGCGACTGCACGTACCAGTAACGAGAGATTCCTTTCTCCAGAAATAGTTAGTTATTACCAATTTTTGGTTCGTGGGAATTTCTGGTTCGTTCTGCATTTGTTGTTAGCGACGTTGACGTATCGCTATACGTCAGGATGTCGTTGACGATTTTGCGGATCAGCGTAGATCCCGGTTCGTAGAATGTACCGCAAAATTTCACTTTTTATTTCGAGTTGTACTTTTTGTTTACGTTATTTTTAATCAGGCTTATCAGATGCTGACTGACCTTTTGTTCGATAGCAGATCCGCGATGTGAACTTAACGATATAGTTATTATACTGAGAAATTACGTACAAGCATATTGAAGCGTCAAAGATCTGACGACTGAACACATTATTCTCGGTTAATACGATTCATTTCATTTGCATAATGTCAGCCGGTGCAGTAGAAACGGATCGCACAGCGGCCTGTACCAGTCACTGTTCCATGATTTTCACTGACATGTTGGTTAATATCTTCAGCCTGCTTTGCGTGCTACTGATTTTTGCACTGCTGTTCGATCTGCTGCAAATGCAAATGCAAATCTGAACTTGTCAAAAATGAAACTTTCTTCAGAAGTGGTTAATTAAGCGTATGGAAGGAGTAAGGTCATATTAACCAAACTTGAGCAAGTCTGACACGGTAAGTTCTTGACAGTACTGATTACTACCGAATAACGGAAAGATAGATCACACACAATTACAATACCAACATTATTATTATTGCAATTACAATTACAATTAATTATTTAATCATTTATTATTATTATTGCAATTACATACATATATCAATTAATTAATATTTAATTAGTCATTGATATTATTTAACAATTTAATTATTATTACAATTACATACA
This sequence comes from Paramacrobiotus richtersi, assembly GCA_034698045.1. Lineage (NCBI taxonomy): Eukaryota > Metazoa > Tardigrada > Eutardigrada > Parachela > Macrobiotidae > Paramacrobiotus > Paramacrobiotus richtersi. Next base: position 3,783 of record JAQGAU010001447.1, on the reverse strand, counting down.
TATATTATTATTATTGACAAACTAGTGTTTATTGGCAATCTGATGCAATTCTAAGCTGGCGCTAAAATATAACTACGTGTACTACAGTTATGTCGGTACTAAACATTGAAACCAAAATAACCAAAATTCTTAACAGTAGCACTCGTAAAACTTATTAAAAAGTTTAAAATAATTAAATTAATGTTTCGAACACTTACCGGTTCGAACTTTCAAGAATATCCGGAAGTCCACAACAGGTTCTTGTCATGTTCTTATTCACCCTTATATTTACAGATGCAGCCTGGCGATTTAATTCTTTGTAAAAGAGGAATCCATAATTGCATTTTCATTAGAAAGTATAACATAAGTGCGGGAAACCATACCGAACGTCTGTGTGGAATGAGTATGTGGTAACCGCTGCGTCTGCTTCATCAGCCCTGTTAAGGCGTACGGGTAGTCTTGGGAAATATCGTAGATCAATGGCTTTATCTCGCATCAGCTCGGTAGCCTTGGATTAGCCTTCAGTTAACCATAGATTACACTTGCCATCGTATTAATTTCAACAACCACCTTTTTTATAACTTACGATTCTCCAAAGGTGGTGTTACTTTAATGAATCCTCTGTTGCTATCAATCTAATCATTTACGCAACAAAATATACCAGAAGAATTATTGTTGTCAATACTCAACAAAATTTACCCGTACTGGCTAAAAGAAAACAAAAATTCAGGGAAAATGAAACAGAGAAATAAATGATGCAAGTACAAAGTAAAAAAAATGTACAAACGAATAAATGAATAACAACAGGTCGAAAATGAAGTAAAATGGTGTTCGGTTAATTTTGTGTTGCCAGTATTGTGCGGAGCTTTAACAGCAGCTGGATTAAGGTCATGGACAACATCAACGTCGAAGTGCTGCGGACATTCGATAATCTCAAGCACGAAACTTACATTTGGAGGTAGGAAGCGATTTTGCTGATTTTTCTTAATATCCGAATTATTGTCGATTTTATCACATTATATTGTATTGTTAGACCCGGTTTTTCTGTTAACCAGTATCAGTGAAAATCGTAGACAAGTGGCTCGTGTAACATTGGTTGGCGCTTGAGTGTAAGTCGACTTGTGGGAATTTAGTTCTGTTTTCATTTCCTTGATTATCCTTCGCCTTTTTTTCCGTTTGTGCGTTGATTGATTTTAATTTTCGTTTTTAATTTGTTCCCCGTTTTTCTCATTCTCGATCGGTACGTCGATGATGAATAATTAATTCATTTATTTTCGTTGTAGTTTGGCGATTTATTTTTGAGCTGCTGGTAATTGTGTGCCTAGTTAGACGGCGCTGACGAATGTGCCGGTGCGCAACGAGCTGATTAATTTGCATGACTTGATGGTCAATTAAACGGTACAAAACTACCTACTCATTTATTTCCTCAGTTTTTTTTCTGTATTTATTTGTCAGTTTTCTCACTTTTCTGACCGGTTTTCGGAGAGTTTAACTGCATAAAACATAGAAATTATTGAAATCCGGAATGAAAATGGTGAATAAATTGTTTTCTTGGAGAGAAATGAGAAAACATGACCGATTTGTGAAAATTATTAATCGATTAATCTATGAAAATTAGTTCTGTGTCGGTGTTGATCACATGAACAAGTAGCTTACAAAAAAGACGCTGACGGGCGTGTAGTTTAATGATAGAATGAAAAATAAATTTTAATTACGATATCTAGTTTTAAAATAGTTTTAATTGTCCTCAAAGTACAATAATAATGATGTTAATAATGCTGGCTTTAATAATATGTGCATGTACAATTTCGGATTTTCGCTAACCCACGTTTTGACGGTGAGCTTTTTTATAATATTTACGCGGTCTTTGTTTTGAAATTTCTTGTGTTTTTCGTGGGAATCTTACTGCTCTTATTTCATGTAATTGATGTATGCAGCAACAAAGCCGCAATGGCATTGCAAGGCGAATCGTAGAGTTGTGGCTGTATAAATATATTGATATTCATCGATTGACGAAAAAAGTACGGCACCGCGACAAAAGCGAATGAGCAGAAAGCGAATTTGTATCAATTGAGCTGATACAATTTTTTTATTAAGAACGCTTTTCTGAGTCTCTTTGTATAAGTTTATTTATTTGATTGTAAAAGGGATATTTATTGTAACTTATTAATACAAATTTTTTGTTATGTGTTTCAGCTTCATTGAAAGAAACCGCGGTGCGAAATTGTGTACTGTCTGTACTGAACAAAACATTTTGCGCCAAATAGATTTGTGCTAAATTAACAACATAAAATTATTAATTCCCTGTCTGTCGACGGAAAGGGGATTATTGCCAATTATTACTGGAAATAAAAAGTACGATACTACTATAAATCGTAAAATAAAAAATTAAATAAAACGAAATAAAATAAAATAAAATTTACCACACATTGTCCGGTTTAGTATTATAATCGCCAAACATAAATTCGCAGTTCCTAACCTTGGTATAAATACAAAGTACAAAGTCCCAAGGAAGTATTTGAATAATACCCGATTATTTTAATTTTTTTCAGATGATTTTAATTTTGTTTGTTCAGCAATTTTTGTTATGTATATTGCTTGAAATGTCGATCAGTTTTCATTCGGGTATTTTGCGCATGTAGAAAGTAAATCTACACAATTGCTAAAATTGTTAACATCTTGAACGATACTTTGAAGTTTGAAAAAAATTTATCTCGTTCTTCAACGTATTTTAAGCAGCTATTTGTCTACGAAGTTTCACATAAACCGGATTATGGAGCGCGACTGAGAACGAGTCAGAGATACCGCTCTACGATTCTCACGCTCAGTACTTCTGTACGGCTTGCGCTGCGTTGCACATGCGGTTGATTAACGAGGCAAACCATCGGCTTTTTGCTCGATCATAATAATTCTGTTATGTGAATAATAATAGTCGGCCAAAAAAAACGTAAGATGCAAAGAAATGTACAAATATTCTCATCGACTGGAGCGGAGCGAAGGTCCTCCATACTCAACCCAAACGGATTTCGGCGTGTGTATGTGTATCATTCGTCGGTCACTAATTATATTTAATTATTTTTAATAATTAATTATTACTATTATTAATTATTGTGTAGTGTTTATTAATCAGATTGTGTTTATTACTGATTAGTAGAACTGTATATCAGTTTTTTGTGATTATTGCTGTTACTACTAATATTAAATTATATTTGTTAATCCTTTACGTACTTCCTTCGCTTCGGTCATTCAGTTCCCGCTAAAAGCGAGTGCAGGTACCTAGTTATTTTGTGCAAGCCGATGAGTACATACGTGCGCTGATCAAAAATAACACCAAAAAAATAACAAATTAAAAATAACACACTTTTATGTCATTGTTGTTTTTGATCAGCGCACGTAGGTACTCATCGGCGTCTGCGCGTCGGCTGTGCAATTTTTGAAATTGTTATGATGAAATAACTACAGATAAGCAGCGAAATTGTAAATAACCAAACTGGATAGATATATTGCTGTTATTATGGTAAATACATTTTAAACCAGGATAACTGAACCAAATACAGAATTTCTTTCTTAGAATCGAAAAAATACCTTTATCTATTTGTTAATGGGAAAGAATACCCAAATGGGTTCCGTTTTGCATGGTTCTACCAGACAATTTTTTGCACGAAATCGAAGTTGTATACAGCTATTGCATCAGGTCCATGTGAAGGACAAGGGATTGCTCTATCTCGTGATCAGGTCATTGTTTACCCGCAGCGCGCGCGCAGCCCACAACAGGTGTGTAAACAAAGAGCAAGTAAATAAGAA
>JAQGAU010001446.1:0-19304 GCA_034698045.1 Paramacrobiotus richtersi | reverse complement strand
GCGGCTTTGCGCCTGATACCCAAACACATGGGCGCTGTGCTGTCCGATACGGCGCTGGCAGAAATGGTCACTGCGGATCCGGAAGCCATGCAGATGGTCATGGAACGCTGCTCCAAACGAGTTCGCTATGTTCTGTAGGGATCGGGTATCTCTTGTCCTGTCGAGCTGTTCCGCAAGTAATTTGTGTTATGATCGATCGATAGTCAAGTGAACAGTTGTAAATGGCATTTTTGAAAAAGGCTCACGTGGAAAACCTCCGCCCTTCTGATAGCTCTTCTTCCTGATTTGCGTTTAGCTTCTTTACCGTTAGTATTTTTTTGTATTTATTACGATTAAGTGAAAAAATCTCGATTAGTAACCGCTTTAGATTCGTGAGCTAAAAAACAGTCTTGTGCGATTTCCGCCATATTTCCAAGTTGTAGTTTAGATATTATGAAGTTTTTGTATATGTTCTGCAGTAAAATCACGTCCAGATAGCGGAATGGTGCTGCTAGTGTCGAGAGTCTCTCATACTGCTTTGAGACTGAGCAAGTCATATTAAGCGGGTTATTGCTTTTAAGCATTAAAGCGACTTATTGGTGTGCAATTATTTTATATCTACCAAACTCATTTAAAACCACTTGTCGTTTCCAGTCACGAGTTTTAATAATGCAGTCATCGAAATTTATTAATAATGATCATTAATCGGTGAATTCAAGGATCTCCTGATGTATGTGTTCACAACACAAACGGGTCACAATTTGTTGAATGCTACAGTCAACCGGAAGTCACAGGGATATTATCTCTAGTACGTTCTGTAACTTTTTTTCCGTATGTCAGAAGGACTACATGTAGTACGTACTTCATGTTTTAAATGGAAAAGGTCGACTCATGGTGTCCACTGACAGCCAGTAATTCGAACAAATGAATTTCGACTGGATTGTGCATAATAAAACCTCGCCGGAGAATTTTAGTTTAATGCAAATGTCAAACCAGCTTGTAGCGCAGTTTATGCCGTGTTAAGCCAAAATGTGGTCACTTTGTACACATGAACATTTGTTGGAGGTTCTTTTGCGACCGATGTTGATAGTGACGGGATTCCTTGGCTTTGTCGAATTCCGATCGTCTAAGCAGTTAATCAGTAAGGTGTACAGCACTGCACGTTTGATTAAGTTGTGCTCTATTGCCAATTTCCTTTTCTTTCTCCTTAACGGTCTGGCGTTCTCAGTTGGAAAGGTTTTTGATGTGAAATATGCTGGGAATGTTGGGAAAAATCCCAGTGAATTCCTGGAGAGTATGGCGACATTTCTCATCGGAATTTTGCAGTTGTCTCTGTTCCTTTCGCTGGTTTATGGTTTCCAGCGGATCCGTCATCACATCAATCAATGCGAGTTTTTTCTCAACAAGTATATATTGAAAAGAGATAAAATCATCGTTGTCGTAGTCTGGGTGATATCTGTAGTCATCTGCGTAGCATACACGATCCAAACTGTCTTCTTGCTCCTTCACGATTTGGCTCCTACCGACTTGATAAATAAGACATATTCTTGGATCCTAATTCCACTCGTTAACAATACTGTGGTGGATGCTATTTATTCTGTGAATTTCGTTTACGTTTCATTGATTGACCTTTTGAATCAGTTTTCTCAATGGATTCTGATTATTTGGGCGGTCTCTGCTGGTCTGTGCTTCAAACAGATTGTGAAACAATTTGCTTTGTCACAGAATGTAAAGATTCTTATGAAGGACCACTACGATTTAAGCAAATTGGTGGTTCATTTGAATGAGGATATTGGATTGTACATTATGGTGATGTACGTCAGCGACATCATTTGGATGCTTTTTGCTGCCAGTCAGTACGTTGTACAAGGAATATCACCGGCGTATTCTGAACTTCCTGACATTCTCAATCAGCAGTTGATGTTGATTATCCGAACTCTGACGTTTGTATTCGTAACGGACAAGGTAATTTGCGTAACCGTATAAATCTTGATGAACTGCAGAATTTAGTGAAACAGGGAAAAGTACTCGTACTTTGCTTTCATGTCCGCGTATGGTTTGCCTTCGTTGATCATGAAGCATGTGTCGTAGTACAGTGGCATGTTCATTCCTCAACAACTTCAGGTCGCTGGTTGCTAAAAATTAAATGTTGAGTGTGAGAATTTTGTTTTTGAAAATGTCACAAAACTGCTGTTAAAAAGCGTCGAATTCTCGGTGGTCCGGTTTTTGAAATTGTTTGATTCGCAGAAAGGTCGTTCATTTGCATTTTTACGTTTTCGTTTGCATTAGTTTTTTTGACTTAGTTTCGTGTTTTTATTCCTTGCCTTGAAAATCCCTGGCCAACCAGAACAGGATCGTGCTGCAAAATTAGTACCGTAGTGGGTGGTTAGTAGTGGTAGTGGTTAGTACCGTAGTTAACTGGAAATACGGATTCTTTACTGTAATCAGTGAATTTGTGTGTTATTTTGACGTGTTCTGATTAGCCGGTTAATTGTGACGCTTGCGTAGTGTAGTGGCTCGGTACATCGGAACACTTGACAGTATCAGATTCTTGCTGGACTTATTAGTTAGTACATGATGTTAGTACACGATTCGACCATGAGAAACAAACAGTGATTTATGGTTACGTAGTCGACGAAATGTTTTTTCGCTGATGTGAACAGGTCAGACGTTGATATCTTGCTTCGTTGTTTGCGGGTATGTAAAAATAACTGGAACGACTTTACTTTCGCAACTTACATCACGTTTGATAACTGTTACCGATAAAAAAGCAGAAAACACATGTAAAGCATTACTACGGTGCTGTTTCTATATTTCACAAGCTGAATTCGAAAACCTGTTTCCTTTTTTTATTAACGTGAGCTGTTAGTCAGAATTATCAATGTTTGATGTGCTAGTTGACCGCAAGCAACTTAACGTGTGTCCTTTCAAGGTTTTGGCACAAGGTTTCAAAGATGCAAGTACATACGAGTACCTCGTACTTTTTTTGTTCGTTAAAGAAAACCTGCCATTCACGACTTGTTCGGCTAAACACGCTGGAACCTGCCGCCCACAGCTTTATTTGAGGTCAAGGTTGACAGTTTTATTGTCAAAAAAGTCTTTTGTTCGTCAGGCACAGGGGGTCATTCCACTTCTGCAGGACCAGGCTCAGTCCCATCCGGACACTCACGAACTGGTCTGGCTGAACGGCGAAGTTCAACGCCTGACGGCCACGCCTCCCGCCTTCACTGTGTGGGGAATGGCTAGAATCGATCGACCTTTCATTGCACTGGTATGTTGTTACAACAGCTAATAACTGTATAGCTATTCTGACGTTTTCCATGCAACTACTACGTTTTTTTCTCCTTACAGTTGGTGGGAACGTTTGCGACCTATCTTCTGCTGTGTTGGGATGGCCGATAAAGTTTCTTTATTGGAAAACTACATAATTGCATTAGTACGTATGTATGTAAAGTACTGAGCATGAAATGTGCAAAGTAATATTAAAAATTTGCAAGTACTGTCAATCTAGAATCATCATGAAGTAATCCATCTAACGAAAGTGAAAACAAACGAAAAGGAAACGTTCTGCAAAGATGTCATGCTTTTCGGCATGCAGCGCCCGTTCTCTACACAGCTGCCGTATAAGCGGGGCAAAGAACGTCGCACTTTGCACCGTCAGATTAAGGTTTGCTTATGAGTGGTGATTATATGAACAGTATCGACAATAATCGCACTGTAATGCGGTTTATACCGACCGTGAAATTAATGAGCGTATCTTCCACGAAACACACCAGCCAAAACTGGTTTGTACACTGTCAGAACATTCCTAAAACATCCTTTTATACCGTTCTTCATGGTTCATCAACATGCCGTTTAAAACTGTCCACGCGTCTGCTCATGTGGAACCAAATAAACAGCTGCCAGGCAGAAAGAAAAAAAAGGATAAAACTACACGGAAAGAGTCACACGCTCAGGTAATAAACATTTTCCTAAACATTCTTCTCAAACTATACACACAATGAAACTTCTTCTTGTTCTCGCTTTCGTGACCTTTGCTGCGGCCCAGCAGAAGTATGTCTGGGATTATCTGAAGCCGGCGCTAACGGCTGAAGAAGTGATGAGTATCATGTCCAAAGATAATCAAGTCTCGTTTCCCATGTACAATCAGATCCCGGAGACTGCGTTTGACTGCAACAGCAAGAAACAGCCGGGTTTCTATGCCGACACCGAGACCCAGTGCCAAGTGTTCCACCGGTGCGATGTCAATGGGAATATGAGCAGCTATATCTGTGTCAATTCCACCGTGTTCAACCAGATCACGCTGGTGTGTGATTACTGGTTCAATGTCGACTGTGGCCGGTAAGTGTATCGTTTGACCTATAAGCAAGAAAGCCGGGTTTCCTTATTCCGGTTTAGTTAGTCACAGCGCGCGTAGTGGAAATATAGCACATGTGTTTTGTTTGTTAAATTCGTTGTGGTATGTACCGAAAACACACTTACACACTTTTCAAAATGCACCACGCTATTGTCAAAATGGCCCTACACTTATACGGTCTTTTATTTACTTGACAAATTGTATTTATTAAAACCATATTTTTGTTAAATTCAGATAAACTTGAATACTGTATACCCCAAACATATTTTAATTACCTAGAAATTTTACAATCTTTTATTTCATTACAATATCTTTTTGTTGCATTTATTTTGTCTGCACCTTGAAAATAATTTTTCTTATCCTAAAAAATGTGTGTGATTTGTGTTCCTTCAAAGAAAAACGTAGAAGCCCAACATGTAATTCTGATATAGGAATTAATACTGAAATATTGTTGGCCGTATATACAGTAGCTGTGAATTCGCGAAAATGACAGAAAAATCCTGTGCTGCGCCGGTTTCGGAAGTACTTGGTTTTTCACACTGTTAATCTTATGGTCAGTTCTACGCGCGAGATAATTTCCCGCGCATAGCTAATCGGCTACGCGCGCGAGATCTCGCGCGTTGTGAAAAAGTAATACAACGGCTACGCGCGAGAGTCTCCCGCGTGGTGAAAACGTAGCACAATAGCTACGCGCGAGAGCTACGAAGCTAACAAGAAACAAAGAAAAAAAACTAAAACAAAAAGCTAATAAATTACGAAGCTGAACTAAGAACCTTAACCAAGAAACCTAAAATATAAACTAAGAAGCTGAATTAAGAAATCGAAGCTTGGAAGCTAATAACTAAACCAAGACGAGAAACTAAAAAGAAACCGGGAGAAACCAAGGGAACAAAGATCCTGAACCAAGAAAGCAAGAATATAAACTAAGAAGCTGACTTAACAAATCAAAGCGTACAAATCAGAAAAACCAAGAAGAGAAACGAAGAGATTAAGATAAAGAAGCACGGAAAATGAACTAAGAAGCTAAACTAAGAATCAAACCAAGAAGAGAAACTGAGAAATTAAGATAAGTAAGCAAGGAGAATGAACTAAGAAGCTAAAGTAAGAAAGTAACATGAAGAGTAGGAAAGTCCAATAGGAAGCTGCCCGAAGAAGCAAACTTACAGATCTCGCGCGTAGCCAATTTGCGGCATTTTGCTTTGCGCGAGAAATTTCTCGTGCGTAGCCGACAAACTACGCGCGGGAGCACTCTCGCGCGTAGCCACTTCGTAATCTTATATTAGCAACTGGAAACCACACTGTATTGCAAAAATCATCGATTGTACCCAGTGTTATTTCTGGAACTGTAGAAACAATATTTCGCATGACAGCGTGGTAAGCATGTGATTTAATTACAGCCGTCATCCTTCTTCCGTGGTAAACAACCATTACTATAAACAAAACAAAATTCACTGCCACAAAAATTTTGGCAACTGATACCCATAAAAATCACCGGTTGATAGATCGATGCGCATAGCGCATTGCAACTCCTAATAACACATTCAACAAAGAACGCGCCACGTGCATTAACCGAAAAAAACATAGGTGGCGCTAGTGTTCCGTTGCATTGATCCGTGTTTACTTGAACAGATCACAAGAGCTGGAGAACTTTGCCAACGAACGCCTCTACACCGACAAAGTCCTCTTCGACACCCCACCGGCCGGTTACGAGATTCCCGGCACAGCCGGCTCCGCAGCGGCCTCCCCCATTACCGCACCCCAGAAACCAGCGGCCGCGAAACCCGCAGCGGCCGCAAAACCCGCTCCAGCCAAACCCGTAGCAGCTCCAGCCAAAACCAGTGCCCAGGCCGGCGGAAGCGCCCAAGCGAAATCCGGCGCAGCAGGCAGTCAAGCGGGCGCTAATGCAAAGGGCCAGAACACCCTCACTGTGGCTGTTATTTCGCCCCAGGCCGCCAACGCTTCGTCCAATGCGGCTGCCAGTACCGCGGAAGAAGAACCGGCCGAGTAAGCTGTATGTGGAAAATCCGTGAAGTTTCGGGGTATGCGGGTTAAGCGGCTGCTTGTGGAAATGATACGACAGAATTACTAATGACACTGCCGGATGTACTAACTACTTGCGTATTAATGCCTCGGGCGTTACCTCGGCTCGGGTTGTCCTAAACCGGTGGCGGGGATATACTGTGATTTTTGTCAGAAATTGTGCATATTTCACGCAAGAATATGTGTGTGCTGGTGATCCTAACAAAGGTTTAAAATTCTGCTTGCTTCGTACGAACCAACAAAATGTATGATAAATTACGTGAAATTCTTGCCGGTAGTATAACGCGATCGTGCGTACATGTAATAATTTTAAAAGACGATTTCGGAGCAAGTCTGTGTAGCATGCATATCTATCGAATATGCCAAATCATTTTTTGAAGTGGAAAACCGATTAAAACTGATTTATGTACAGCCTTCGGTCCAAAATAAGACTTTTACGACCATCGGCATATCTGTACATATATATGTAACTAGAAGTACAGCGAAAACATTTGTCATCTGGCTGAATATTCTTCCGCCCACGAAATTATAGATCAAGTGTACTTGTGCAAATACTTTGCAGTTTTCACCTGCTCAGGACGATTTATGCTATAATTAATAATCCAGAATTATGGCTACTGGGCCTGGTGATTCCGGTTTGCAAAAAACAAAGTTGATACTAGTAGCAACCTATGATATGCATTTAACGAGGACGATGTACCGTGCGACAGTGACAAATAAAATTTTGATTATTCTCTTTCCGCTCAAAATGAAGCAATAAAAGCTGTACAATTGTTGACAACAGGAACATTATTTCTGCGCAAAACAATTGCACGATAATGATGATACAACTTCGTAAAAAACATAATGATATTTTGCTTCATACTATACATTCGTTCAGTAAGATTTAATGAGACTTTCGACAGTTAATTTGAATTGTCTAATATAGTAAAATGTAATGTAGCCAATGTGCAAGTACGTAGATAATCTCTGCAAAGTACTGCAAGAACGTAAAAGTGAAAAAACGAAAGTGCTTATACCGTACATGCGTAACAACAGTTATTGCATATTCGCAACATTGTCAATCACGCGGGAGTTCATTCTTACATAGATTGGTCATTTCCCTGGTGAACAATCACCTACGTTTTATAGCAGCAATTAAATACGACAGACCAGACTGGGACAAAAGGAAATAACAAGGTGTTGAATTCCCAGGGGCCAACATTCTTTTTTGCAGTTTACCAAAGACTTCAAAAATTCTCAACAATGGGCTACCGTTACACGTTCGACAGCCGAGTGAATAAGATAATTGTACAGATACAATATTGTTGAAGCTGAACTTCACTGCCGGAATTCAGGAACCCAACCGAATGCCAAGTGGTACTGAAAATACTAACCTAATTACCTAATCATTGAATCTACTACATGTTCACTAATCCGCGTTTGGCTCCAGTTACAATTTGTGAGGGTAGCATTTGCATTCAGGTTCTTCCGGAAAAAAACAATCAACGGTTTTAAGAAATTTTTGTTCTCAGTGCGTTAAGGTTTTTAAGTTAACGTGATGTAATTTTACCTTCTTTATAAAATTCTAGTTAATTTAAATTTTTCCCAAAAGTAACCCAACTGACTGAATTACTACTTATTCCTCTACTAAACGATCAAAAATTCATTACATTTATTTTCATTGAAGTTCAGCAAAAGTTTATGCAATGGGTGCTTTAACACAACGAATTTTTAATGAAATCTTTCTGTGCCGGCGTAAAATGTTGCAGGTTCTAAGTATAAAGGAAGACAGAAAGAAAATGAAACACCACGCCACAAATTCAGCGAATAAGTAGTAGCTTTTATTGCATACTTGATCACGCGTTGATCGGAAGGAATAAATTTAGCATATTAATTAATATGGACACACTGTCCAAGTCTCCAAGACAATGTTGTAGATGATTATCTCGCAATAAAATTACTCGCCGATTTTTGATAGTCACGGCATAAACGAAAATCTGTTACATAACCCTTCAATCGATCTCATTAAACGTGACTACCGGCAAGAAAAATTTTTTAACGTCAAATATGAACGCCCATTGTTCCCACTGTCAGCCAGACAAGGAACCAACCAAGCCGAAAGAAAACTGTACTACGCAAGCCGGTGCCAAAACCCATTCACCGGTACCATATATAAAATCCCAGCAGTTCTCACTCATTTCTCACACTGCCTTTTACTTTCCGCATAACCTCCTCACTCAAAAAAACTCTTTTCACCATGAAGGTCTTAGTTTTCCTTTGCTTCATTGCCGTGTCGGCGGCCGCTCCTCGCTACGTGTGGGACTGGTTGAGACCGGCGTTGAATGTGGCCGAAGTGCAGGCTATCCTGGCCAGGGTTGAGCCTGGTACGTATCCCACGTACAGCGAAATCCCGCAGACCAACTTTGCCTGCACCCAGAAGAAGCAGCCCGGATTCTATGCTGATGTGGATGCGCAGTGTCAGGTGTTCCATCGGTGCGATATCAACGGGAATATGACTAGTTATCTGTGCGTGAATACCACCCTGTTCAACCAGATCACGCTGGTGTGCGATTATTTCTACAATGTGGATTGCGCCAAGTAAGTTTGCCGGATACATGGAGATATAACATAAATGATACAATTTAGCATTTAATTTATTGCATCGGTGAAAATTTCTTTGATACAGATGGAAGAAAGGACAGTCATATGTACATATATATCGAGAAAAATTCCGGTTTCCTAAAGAGTAAATTTTACTTAACATACTTTTGCAGTGTTTTTCATACCGGTAAAGCTACAGTATGAACGCGTACGTGATGAAGTCTTTGGGCTTCATGCACAGCGATCCATCTACCTATCCATATGTATATTTTAATATAATGATTACATTTCAATATATCAATCAACTGTTGATCCTGGCCTCCTGTAAGCACTGTCTTTCCAATACAATATAATCATGAAATCTCATAGTGCTTATACTATAACTGCAGTCTGCTAATATATTAGTAAAAAAAATAAATATTTTATATAAGGCATAGGAATAAACACAACAATAAAGTGAAAGGGCATGATTAACATAAAAAGCTGACAAAATCTTTCTTCACAGGTCCATCCAAGTTGAAAACTTCGCCAACGAACGCCTGTACAAGGAAGGAGTGGAGCTGTTCGACACCCCACCGGCCGACTATATCCCCATTTCCGCCGGTCAGTCCCCCGTCGGACCGGTTGTGCCCGTCAAACCCAAAGTAGTGAAGCCATCGCCCACTAAGAAGCCAGTTGCCCCCACCACCACCACGGCCGCTCCAGCTGAGGAAACTACCGCTGCTGCTGAGGAAACCACCGCTGCTGCTGAAGAAACCACCGCCGCGCCGGCAGAAGAGACCACTGCTGCACCCGCCGAGGAGACGACCGCCGCTGCGGCCGAAGAGACAACTGCTGCCCCAGCTGAAGAGACCACCGCCGCCCCAGCGGAGGAGACCACCGCCGCGGCCGGTGAACACGCCGAAGCCGAGTCCAAGTCTGAGGATTCCGGAGAGAACGCTAAAGCCGGTGGCAAGGCCGAAGTGAGCGGTGAAAGCCAAAGCAGCGAATAAAACTGTTTTTTGAAAGGTCATGCGAAGGTGATAGTGTCAGATCATCGGTGAGATATTTGTGATTTTTGGTTTTGATGGGTGCGAATGCTGGTTGACACCTGGTCATGGTGGCTTCAGAATGCTAAGAAGCGTTACAGTATTACTGAGACCTCAAGGTGAAGAATAAAAAAACCATGCTTTAGATGGCAGCACTCCGTATCTTGGCGATAAAATTAATTTCGATCGTTAAGACATCTACATGGCCGTAATGAATCCGCCGTCAGCACACCAATTTATCCACTGTTTTTTGTCAAAGTTACCAATGATGTTGTTGCGGTATTTGATGTCGGCGACATCATGCCGCGCAAAAACAATCCCTTCGCGTTGGCCGCTGGTAAGCTAGCCAATCGATCAAATAGCGTACTTTTTGTAATTTTTATTTAATTGTTATATTAAATATTTCCGTTTTAAATTTTCTTTGGTTATATCGCGATCACCAACAACCCTTTCCGCCTAGCTGGTTAATAAAGAATTCTTCGTGCTCGAGCACAGGAATAACCAACCCACATTTCGAAGCTAATTATGCCTGATTATTCACAATCACGAAACTTTGTTGATTAACGTCTGCTCGATTGTTTTATGACCGAGCTCGGATTATAACAACGGATTGCCGGTCGATGTGTTTCTGATTGTGTGTATCCTGGTTTTCAGCTTAGAAAGAAGTTACTGCGCATTTGCTTCATGCGAGCTAGTTGTTGAGAGATGTTAAATTAAATGTATTGGTTATTAAAACATGGTCCGTTCATTGTCATTTATTATGCTGATCTCTCAGTCTCACAAACGCTTGTCAGATTCCACACGGGATCCCGGCTGAGGATTCCACAAATACCGGAGAAAATTAATTCACAATAATTGTGAAATGCAGGATAATAAACACAAATAACATGCACGCGGAAATCGGTCGAAACCTTGCGAATATTCTTTCATTTGGCAAAATGTCGCTGCATACACTGTGTTATACTAGTACAGTATATAATAATATCTGCAGGATAAAGCTCACTCAGCCTGTGAATCGGTCGAAAGTCTTTTCTTTAATAATCTGCTTGTAAACTGCAGACACACTAACTAACCTATCCGATTATGTACGCGAAGATGAAAAAAGACATTCAAATTAGAAATGGGAATTTATCGAGATTTACAGTATAGCACAAATAAAGTGTAACAGGACGATCTGCACTATATAGTACTGCTATACTAAGTATGCATAGCTCAGATACTGTTTGTTGCAGACAAAGGAAGAGACGGCCGGCCGGCCGGAAGCGGTAAAAATGCGCACTCGTCGGCGATTTCCATTCGTGTCGTTCAGTAGTATTCCAGGCAAAGAGATGTAAAACTTTTGCAGTGGAAAGTCCATATACGTATACACACATATATATTTATGATGCGCATCCTTTTGGTTGTTTAAGCAATTACAAGATGCGCATATGTTCTGACTCGGAAAGCGACAAGTTGTTAATCATATTTTGTTTGCCATGGCCATGTTCTGACGTCATTTGAGTGATAACCTCGGTATATGCACTCCTTTGTAAGGAATTTAATGTTAATCACACCCAGCAGTGCTCGAAGGGAAATTACTAATGCCTGCAATATTTCCGTGTTTGCAGATGCAAGTTCATGTGCGAAGTTCAAACAAAAACAATTCAAAACACGAACAGAAGTTTCAAGAACTCCTTTTCCTTCGGCGTGAAATTTTCCGTTAGTATTACAGTAAGTATGTCAACCAGGATGCCAAAACTGAGCGGTTGCAGTATGTTTTACGACAGTAAAATACTGTGCATATTCGACCACTCCTTCACTGTCTCCTTGAGTGGAAGGAATAGATTTAGCATATTAATAAAGATAAATTATTCAAGACAATGCCGTTGACAATTACCTTGCAACAAAGTTACTCGCCAGTTTGATAGCCATGGCAAATCTGTTACATATATTGCCCTTCAATCGCATTAAACGTGCCTACCGGCAAGAAAAAAAGACCGCCCGACTGGTCCGACTGTCAGCCAGACAAGGAACAACCAGCGAAGTCAAAAGAACATTTACGTCCTCAAATTGGTGCCAAAACACCATTTATCCGTAGTACGCACTTTATAAAGTCCTAGCTCTCTCGTTCATTCTTCACACAGCCGTTTACTTTAAGCATAGCATCATTTCTAGGAAAAAACTCTTTTCACCATGGTGGTCTTAGTTTTCCTTTGCGTGATTGCCGTGTCGGCGGCCGCCCCCCGCTACGTCTGGGACTGGTTGAGACCGGCGTTGAATGTGGCGGAAGTGCAGTCCGTCCTGTCCATCGCCATGGTTCAGTATCCCACTTACAGCCAGATCCCTCAGACAAATTTCGATTGCACAACGAAGAAGCAGCCCGGATTCTATGCTGATGTGGATGCGCAGTGTCAGGTGTTCCATCGTTGTGATATCAACGGGAATATGACCAGTTATCTGTGCGTGAACACCACCTTGTTCAACCAGATCACTTTGGTGTGCGATTATTTCTACCAAGTGGATTGCGCGAAGTAAGTTTGCCGGTTTATGTACAATTAACGATATGACTAATCATATTAGACTGATGAAACCGGTGGCAGTAATATTCTCTCTTTGAAAAACAAAACGAAACACCACTTTAATTTAAAAACACAATTTTTTCGCAAACAAATTTTATTTAGTGGTGTAGTTGCCGTATATATATCGGTATATGTTTCTTAATTTCGCAGGTGCACGCGTTAAGTTTCCTAATGTGATTATGTGCGGTGTGATGTGCAGTACCTATCCGTATGGCGGTATACATGTTTTGTTAATTATTTTATTAACTGTTTTCATTTCTTCAGTCAGGTTTAACAATAAATTTTCTCCTATAAACAGAGTACTGCCCATTGAAAGCACGTATGTGCATATGTATACTGCATTTATCATAAAAGTTCATGCCACTAATACCACTTTTCAGTAGTCAAGAGCATGTGAATCATGCATGCTGCCGCCCGCCGGTACCAACAAGCATGATAAAATTTGTGTCCGATACATGGAGCAAGACGTTAGCGAAACATAATGAGCTACAACTGACCCACATGATTCTCTGTGCAGATCCATCGAGATCGAGAACTTCGCCAACGAACGCTTGTACAAGGAGGGAGTGGAGCTGTTCGACACCCCACCGGCCGACTATATCCCCATTTCCGCCGCTCAGTCCCCGGTCGGACACAGCGTACCCATCAAACCCAGACCGGTGAGGCCAGTGCCCACCAAGAAGCCGGTTGTCACTACTACCACGGCCGCTGCAGCTGAGGAAACTACCGCAGCTCCCGAAGAAACAACCGCCGCGGCGGCAGTTAAGTGACTACTGCTGCTCTAGCTGAAGAAACGACTGCTGCTCTCGCGGAAGAGACCACCGCCGTGGCCATGCAGTGACGGCGCCGAAGCCAACTCCAAGTCGGAGGACGCCGGAGAGAACGCTAAAGCCGGTGGAACGGCCGAAGTAAAAGGCGAAAGCCAAAGCAGCGAATAAAACTGTTTTTGATGACAGTTTAACGGATCCGCGGCGAGACATTGTGATTGTTGGTTTTTGATGGGTATGAAATGCTGGCTGACACCTAGTCGTGGTGCCGTCGGAAGGCTAATGAGCGTTGCAGTATTATTGAGGCCTCAGGGTGAAGAATAAAAAAACGATGCTGAAGAATCGGAAATGACAGCACTGGTTGCAGCTTCACACTTCGCGATAAATTTTGGACGTCTGCATCGCGGTAAATGTGGCAGATGTACACGGCCTTCTAATTAGCTACTGAAAAAATTGACAAAAATATGTTGTACAAGCAAATTAATAAGGTTCTGGATGTGCCATAGTTATAGCCACGGTACACCTGTTGCCAACTTGCCGTAAAGAACCCGTGCAGCTCTTCCGGCATCACAACTCAAATTTTTACGAATAACGCACTCAAAATTATACACGTTACATGTTAGTATGATGTTACGGTATTACGGTCATAGCCTTTTGCTCTAGTACATGCGTGAATATACGTATTATCTTACTAAATTACGTAGTAGTAGTGACACGTAGGCCGAAACGGCTATGCTACGGCACGACACCGTATTCAACGAAGAACACCCAAAACCTAAATGTTTAGGTACAAAAAGATGTGGGAAAATCTTTCGCCTTTCTACCAATAAGCTCTCTTCCGGTACAGCTTGCTCCGCTTGCATGCAGCTTGCTCCGCTTGCATGCAGCTTGCTCCGCTTGCATGCAGTCGACTGCAAATTGTGTCAAAATACAGAGTACTTCTGTCCAATTTAATGCTGCTAATTTTATTTACCGAAAAATGTTTGCGTTTAATTCGTAACACAGTTTAGACGTACTCATAGCTATTCAGCTTGAGTACCCAAAACAAAATTGGCCCGTAATCGATGCACATTTTTGGGATCAGGGTCACTTTTGTATTTCTAAATATGATGCTTCTGGTAGCTAGTTCACAATAATTGTTGATGGAGCACCCGGCCGGTTTGCCGGTTCTCATGTTGGAAGGCTGGAAACTTCTCGAAAAAACAATCATTCCTCTGCATGACGTTTCACAATACGTAAGCTAACACAGTAGTAACAAATGCATCCTGTATTAGTACTGCTGGATGGGTAGTACATAACAGCAGATTAACAAGCTTGCACAACCCTAGTAGCCAATAGTATAATGGCAGTGATCGTCTGTAAGGTACAACGATGGCTGTGGCGCCCCCTGCGGCAGATAAAATGCTCAGTCATGCAGAGTCATGCAAACGCAATCAGGCAGCCGAAGCAAAAATCACTTCTCAAATTCAGTTCTTAAAAAATTATTTTCCTCTCAACCGAATTGAATATGTTGCCATTCCATTTGATTCTGTAGTGACCTTTAACGTAACAAGATAAACGTAAGTACTATTTCTGTATGTAGAGGATATTATGAACATTCATAGCTGGCACGCGTCCGTTCAACACGTAAAGGTCAACTAGACGATCCGACGCATCCCAGAGGGTCCCCGCGCCTTGGAGCAGCTCTGACAGCTACAACCATCGCTTATCTTTTGGTGTGTTGCAGGAAAAACCACTATCAGCTATGGGCGGGCATCTAGGGCTCGCGGATCCTGAGGCCCTGGCGATGGGCGCGATTCCGAATATTATACCCTCTAATAAAAAGAAGTGAGTGAAATTGCTTGGAGTTTCTACCTAATGCACAAGGTTACTATTTATACCGTTCGATTTACGGTTTTTTTCGAAAATTTTCAGTTTGTTGCCTTTTCAGTTCGCATTAGAAAACCGTATCTTGGAATCAAGTTCATGATACTTAACTTTAAGATTTCATTCAAATTAATCTCTTTTTACAGAGTGGAGGAAACTCCCAATTTATTCAAGATATGTGTCCCAGATGCTTATCATATTTATCCTATTACTCCCATTTCTCCTACTTCTCTTATTTGTAATATTTATCCAGTTTGCCCAATTTATCTGATTTATCCCAAATTCTTTGAAATCGAGATTTTATTGCCGAAAGGAAATCCTACTTCCCGGATCAAACTACTGAATATTGCCATTGAGGTACAGTAAAGGGGCGATAGGCAGTAATTATTGTAGATATAAGCTTATGAATAAGATGCAAATTCGTTTCGTCATCTTCCGATTAACCAAATCACGTCTTTCGTCGACTATCTGATAATTTCTACATAATTATTTATATTGATGTTGATAGTTTATAAATGCGATGTTTTTATGTAGATGGAGAAAATTGCATGTACTGTATAATTTACAGTATAAATTATCGATAATGTATAGTCTTCAAATCAAAGGTAATCACATCCGATTGAAAGCATCGTGCAACTTGAGCTATTTTATGAGTAAAGCTGCGTTAACTGATACAGGAGATCTGGGACAAGTTGTTCAGCAATATGCTAGCTGTTGCCGGAACAATTTTCTTTACCAGTGCGGCCGTCGCAGCTTTTCTCATAAACAGGTCAGCGCACGTTCGACAACGATGCTATCAACCGGATTTTGTCGTCTTTTGACATTGAAAATGATGCATAATGCAGTGCTGATCAGAGTAGCTCTGTTGAGTTGAAACGCTAATTGTGTACTTGGTACCGTAATTAGAAATCAGGTAAATGCAGAATAATATGGAGATTTACCAGGTAATTCCATATGGATTTCGTTAGGAAAAACTGCAGTAAATTATTACTGTATTCAGCTAAATGTTGTGATGGTTGTTTGCAGAAGATTTATGCAGGAAAATTTACCGGCATTTCGGTGCCATACATCAAATATTATGGAATAACGACTGGAATTATTAGTATTGCCATCGGCTTCGATATCAAGATCACTATTATCAGATATGGATTTTTGATAATTATTATCATTGAATTTATTGTCAACGGACAAACCATACGTGTAATTATTTTAATAATTGTGAGCGACACTCTATATACCACTATCATTTATCAAATCGCCATATTTAAAAGAGCCAACCAGACCCCAAACATTTTTGCGTCAGCCACTTCCTACAAATTTAAAGGTAACACCATCATGTGAACCATGGACGAAGCGGAAAGATCCAAGGAAATGCAGTCTCTGTTGTTTCCGCTTTACAGTGTCAACGTTATATCTTTCCGCTGTTTGCGTTTGTTAATTTTTTATCGGAAGCTGTTATATATCTAGTATATGCGTCTACTATATATCTAGCAATATCTAGTGAATATCTAAATTCTAATGTAACACCGTTGTCATCTGCGAAAGTTTTACCCGGGGCCTGACTTCAGTGGCAAAGTTAGGCCAACGGTTCTTCTCGCTTGATGAATGAAAAAAACGCGATACGAAAGTGACGACAAACGAATAAAATTGAAGTATCGCAGTTCCACGTGTGTTTCGACAAGTTGTTACTTACTTTAAAAATTTATATCACAGTTTACATATCAGACGGATTTTATATTCCCCACGCACGTCTACAAACATATTCAACAACGCAGGTTCAACAAAATCCGCCAAAAACAAATAATATATTATAATACACGCATATGCATATATGCATATGAGTATTAATACGCGAGCAAATGAGCGAGATCAGATTGGATGTTTTAACACGTAACGTTTCGAAATGTGTAAATGTTTTTGTGCGCCTGCGAAGTCGTTTGAATGGAATAAAACTCGTACATAAATTGATTATGTCGAAATAAATATTTTGTAATAAATATTAATAAAATAAGTAAATAAATATTAAATAATATGATGATTATGTTGAATAAATAAATTGCATATGTCGACTACTACTCCAGCCGTATACATGCAGGCATACGTACTGTACATACAATTATAGCTCGCGAAACCTCATTAATATTATCATTAGAACACAACAGCCGACGTCGACAACCCATTTGGCCCTTTGGGACTTCGGGCGTTTCAGTATTTGTATATGAGCGTAACTTGGGGAAACCTATACCTTCTCAAATAATCGTTCTGAACCACTTTCAATCCTGATGTACGTTTTGGAAACTTTTCGATGACGAATAAACGTGACCTTGAAAGATCAGATCACGCCTGCAGCTCATATGCTCATTGTCTGGCGTCATATGCTGTATGAATTCTGATGATATGAAAACCCTTCCTTTAAGAATGATGAAACTTTATGATTTAGTACAAGTACATTTCAGCTCTGGTACCAAACAACCCGCTTTTGTTATGAATGACATCATCAAAGTTGAAGAGCCATGGTTTATGATTCGCTGTGCTGTCAGGCTAACTGTAAATGAAGTCACGCCCGTTCAACTTTCGCGACGGGTGCTGGTGATCGAAACATCACTACCTGAATAACTTTCACTTCGTTTTTCCGATCCAGCCGTTCGGTAAACAAATTTTACATGGACATCACCTTTGATTTCGGTAAAATGGACAACGTAAACGAAAGCCCAGAGAATTCGAAAGTGAATATTTCGCAAAGACGTCAAGATCTTATACTCCTATTTAATCAATTCCATGCACAACTGTTTGATGTTTTACATAACAATCCGGCGGAAGATGAAGAAGCTTTAAATATGTTTAAGCAGCTGATGTTGCTGTTTCAAGGAAAAACTGTTGGATATATTGCTCGACAAGACATCCACCAAATATTGATCAGCCGCCGCTTATTGGCAAGTATTTTTTCATAGAACGACGTAAACATACTACGAACAGTGCAGCGCTGCTTTATCGGTTTTCTTTTTGCAGAAGGATATAGCCCCTATCGTTCAGTCGTTATCCGAAGCGATAGATGCGGCCGAACAGCAGCTCTTCCCCGAAACAAATGGTAGACCGAAACAGCAGATTGAAACTAGAAATACGTGAGTATACCTGTTGCACTGATTCTTAAATTCACCCAGTAAATCTTTCGAATTGGACAAATGTTCACTGTAGTAACTTATGTTATTTACTGAGTTTTTGCTGAGGTTCAGTTTTTTATTGTGTGGGTTATCGTGTGGTCTACGATACTGCGCAAAAAGATGATAGTTGCATTAAACGCATCTATTTACAGACTGATCCGCCCTGCGCAGGCAACGCAGCCCAATATTACTAAAATATTTATTACAAATTTATCCAAAACCTGGACGCGTAAAACTGTCATGAGATATTTCCAACGATTTGGCCCCGTGATTGTTGTTCAGATGTATTTAAACTATCGTACTGGAGAATTACTTGGAAAAGCCGAAGTCGAGTTTCGCACCACCGTCGCTGCGCAGCAAGCGCTGGAGCAAAAGTTTCACCAAATTGACGAGAGTGACGAACGGGCTTCTATCTCATATAAATATCAGGTAAACAACTGTCCTGTATATTTTACTGGCAATGATAAATAATGCATTGTTTCTCATTATTTATAATTTATAGACGAAAGAAGAGCTTGAAGCAACTACAATGTCCTATGACATATTCTTGGGTGGACTACCGTGTTTGACTAGCGACCAGCTGGAAAGTCAACTTGAAATGCATGACATCAACGTAAGATACGTGTGTTTTATATTATATTATTACTATATTACTATAGCATTATTATACTATTATTTTTTTTTTCTATTTTATTTGTGTTACGTACATGTTTTTTCACCGCTGAGTTGGTTCTTCAATTTTATCAAAATTTATGTTTTGGAATTTATAGTACGTGTATACGTAGTTTTCTCTTATACTAAAATGAACTTCGTATGTATTTTACTGCTGCAGAAGCCAAACCCTTTTATAAGCGAATTGTTACTGAAAATTTTTGGATTTGATGGACAGTGATAGACAGAGACATCCGTAAAAAACGATCAGTATCCGCGTGTTTTGGGTGTGGCTGCTTGAACATCAAGATTCA
>JAQGAU010001445.1:0-19311 GCA_034698045.1 Paramacrobiotus richtersi | reverse complement strand
TGTTTCTCATGGGAGCCAACACTGGTCATTTACTGGCCGGTGTAACGTTAAATTATTATAATCAAAAATATTGATCGGAATCTCCTGTGTTAAAAGCGACCGGCTTCAGTAACCAATTAACTGGACTTTATGAAAAATGCAATTTTCCGCCCAGAAATGCAGTGCTAAATTTTGAGCGACTCAAGACAAAATTAAAATAAATAAAATTATGAAAAAACCAAAAAACATTTCCTCAATATTAACAGCAAAACGAAGAAAAAGAAATTCAATTAAATCGTAATAAAATTGTAATAGATAAGAGACGCTGAAGGCCGATATACATATAATCGTATCCCAGTTAGAGAAAAAATTAAATATTATTTAAGAAAAAATCAAAAGAAAAAATTACTTCTCCGCTAACAGGATAATTGTCCATAATACTACATTTTTTGTAAGATGTTCTCTTAATAACTTTATCGACGAAGAAGGTTGAATAACTGCCGGTCAAGCATCAGAAAAATTCCCGCATATTTTCGATAAGCATCACAAACATTTACCTCCATACAGGTGATTCCGTCTCTATCGTAAAAGGCACTGCATCAGGCCTGAATGGACGCATGATTGATGCATTCATTCCCCTGACAAAGTGCTGCTGATACGGCGGACGGACAGCTTCTTTCACCGGAAACTGCCCGCCTACTAATTATCGCAGTGGATACCTGGCTCCCGTATTCTAATCACCGCTGACCATCATTTATGCGGGGAATATACGGAATTTACAAACTATGCGGTTAAATAAACACTTCCATTATGCTTTGCGCTGATTTATACACGTCTTCGCTTATAGAGCAACATGAGTTGCTCTTAATCGAATTGGCACACAAGGAAATAAAGTACGGAGTTTATTTACACAAGAGCGAGGAAGTTTATACAATAATTAACATGTATGCACACAAAACGCAGTTTCTATGTTGAACACGATGTAGTACAACTCACCAGTTATGATTTGAAGCAAAAAAAAAAAAAAAAATCTGAAGCAAATCAAATATTTCCAAAACAAACCTTTTGCAGACAATGTTCAGTCAAAGAAGACACTAAAGTTAAAATAAATAAATGAAGAAATTATTTATCAAGAATTTTTATTATCAAGAAATAGATTTTTCTTACAAATCGGTTACACACAGTGTTACTGGATTTCAGTGCAATGGAATTTACCGCAGTCTGATGGAGAACCTGATTGGCGTTTTTTGTACATTTAGGGAAATGTTGAACAAAGCGTTGGTTTGTGTGTTCTGACAAGTAACGCCGTCTGGCGACTGAATCCGCGCCAAGAGACGCTCACGACGATGAGTTTTCTTTTTTTGCGCGCGCTGATTAAATGGGCCAACACGGCTACTAAAACGGCGAGCATAACATGCATCACCGACTTAATCACATCTCGTTAATGCGCAAAACCCCATTAATCACACACATAATACTGCCGGACAAAGATGAGTCTATACAAATGTAATTAAATGAATTAACGATGTACTGTATAAAACTTGATGCGTACTCAATCGAAATCTTACAAGATGCTCTTTTAAACGAGGAAACCGCAGTAGCGAAATCTGTGTAACATTATTAGTAGAAATTGCGAAGAATACATTAGATTTAACCTTCGTACCTGGTTTTTTAGAGCCCAGTGGAATTGTACAAAGAGGACGCGTGTCGTGTTATATAACAGCTGTATAACAGTCCAGACAATAAACCCAGCAATAGCCATAAAATAATCCAGTCGCGAATCAGCACACACTATAAAATAATTAGCGAGTTCGAATCTGCCGGTAAAGTGGCGTTGAGAGCGAAGTGATCCGTATGCAGCACTGGCGGACGCATAATGGGCCCAGCATTCAACAGATGCTCGGCTTGATTTTCCGGTTTACTGACAGCGCAGTGCACTGCATTCCACTGTCTCTCTCTTTCTCTCAGCAGATGCCAACAGGTAGCCGAATGCGGGATGGACTCGTACGTGTGCGAGTACTGCGCGCTGACCATTGCGGCAACGCGGTGCATACCATTAATCTGGTTGGTCCACTTGTGCTCTTGATTTACGCGCAGCGGAATTGAGCACACCGCTCTCACACTTGTCACACTGTGACGATTTAACCGAACACCTTATTAATTCGGCCGAATACCATGGTCAAACACGCTCATTGCGCGCTAATCCACTGGCAAACGTATTAATTTAATTTGTGAATCTTTTAATTTTGGAATTATAAGGCTGCGGTTTTTTGATTTTGAACTGTCAGACCTATTGCAATTAATGTGGCGTATTGCACAGGAAATACAGGAAACATCCACCGACGGGCGGATGATACAATTCAACACCGCTCACGGCCGATAGTTACGTGGTTAGACTTGCACGTGCGATGGATATGAGCAAGCTTCGAAGCTTATCGCTTCTCGTTTACGCCGGCTGAATTTCTGTAAGAAGTAGCTCGTATCTGCTAATCAGCGCTGCTGCTGCAGTTACGACTTTCGTATGCACTATGCGGAACAGTCTTCTTGACTGCATATTCAGCAAAACTCGAAGATCCTAGCAATTCCAGAATGTCTTGCTCATGCACTCTCTTAACATTCGTTGGTTTACTGGCCACAGTAATCTTTCTGGGCAAATTATTATGCTTGGGTATTTCGGGATTCATTACGTTTGTCCTGGCTCCACGTTTCCCTTTATCGGTCGATTGGAAAAAGTATGGAAAATGGGCAGGTAAGAACAGCATCTATTTCTGCTCCTATTCCTGTTTAGCGACGTTCATCCGTATTGCAGTTGTTACCGGTGCCAGTGATGGAATGGGGAAAGAATTTGCAAAACAAGTAAGCAATGCAAAACTATGCATCTTGGGTGTTGTTTTGAAAGAACTCATGCAGTTCTGCAGCTCGCACAGAAGGGACTCAATATCGTCCTGATTTCGAGGAGTGCGGACAAACTGAAAGCGGTAGCAGCCGAAATTGGTACACTTCTTCCTTCGGACCTCCGCGTGTTTCAATCAAGCTAAACAGTTTTCTGTGTTTGCAGCTCAGTACAATGTACAAACAAAATGCATTTCTTTCGACTTCAGCAAAGGCGATCTGAACGAGTTTGAGAAAATCAAGGAGGCTCTGCAAGGGTTGGACATCGGCGTACTCGGTACATTGTGAAATATGGAACTGATCCGATGTATAATTAACCGGCGTTGTTTGGCAGTGAATAACGTGGGAATCTTTTTCGATTATCCGGATCTGATGCATCTGACTCCGGGAGGCGATAAAGTAATCTGCCATCGATTCCCACTTTTCATAATAATGAACCAGTACATCTAGGACGTTTGATCTTACTAGGCGATTATGAACGTCCTGAACGTGGATGTCGTGACGTTAACGCTGGTAAGCGCGTGTTACACTATCTGGATAACTAACAACAAAATTATAAGTCGTATAATCGAAAGATCTTGTGCCGCTTACGAAGCCGAACGTTCTGCTTTGATTAACCTGAACCAAGGTACCGAAAGCCGGTCCGTTCTAAGCCTTGCGGTGTGGTGTCTTCACGAGGAACCGGTTGCATGTATTAGCTCTAGAAGTACCGTGGTGTATAGTTATCCTTGTAGAATTTCTCGTGATGAAATTAAATATACTACAGATGATCGGGATTTGTTTGCCGCAAATGGTCCAACGGCGGAAAGGGATCCTCATCAATCTGGGCTCATCCCTGGGTCTGGAACCTACTGGAACGTACGCCGTGTATTCAGCGGCCAAATCCTACTGCATCTTCCTGACGGAGGCCCTGCGGCAGGAATACGGCGAGAAAGGCATTGTTATCCAGGTACACATGCTAACTTACAAACTTATCGATTTTAAAGCTAAACAGCGTCACAGCAGTGGTTCGAAACATTTTGTCATTTCCGAATTCGGTTCGAGATGTACCTTGGTGTCTCGAAACGACGCCACCCTGATAGCTGATGGTCAACCTCAAACGGTGTTCATCTTGTACATGTCGGTTGAACTTTGACGTGTTATGGAAGTGTGCGAAACTGTTAAACGCTTTGACACGAAACAACTCGATGGGATTCAAAATATTTGAAAGATGTGATGCTTTATATCTGCATGGATGAGCCGTTGATAACACGTTCCTTACAGACTGTGATTCCGGGCATCGTCGCGACCAATATGGCCAAGAACTACCGAGATGCCCCGTTCCAGACGACGGCCGATGTGTTTGTGGCGGCCGTTCTCTCGCAGGTGGGGCTGCGCAGCGTGACCAATGGCTACTGGAAGCACGCGTTGGCGGTAGGTTAAGTCGAGAACTACACTGTGTTTCCTGTAATATTACAGCCGTCACTCTGGCCATTGCAGACCACGCTATTCGACTACACGCCCAGCTTCTTCACCCGTAACGAGATCTGTAAGGATTCCGCCCACCGAAAACAGCTGTTCCTCGCCGAGCAAGGACGCGACCGCAAGACCAAATGATACTCACTGTTTTTTAAGCTGGGGTTTTGCTATAGAATGCGTATCTTTTACATGGTTTAAGAAAGTTGCTTCATTCGAACCGAAATGAGCTTTGCGCATTTTTGTTTAATTTGATCGGTCCCTTGTTGTGTTTTTCCACTTGTTACAAATGCCATCATGAAAAGACGATTTCGTAAAAAAGAATGTGACCATCATAAAAGTTTGTGCATGCAATACATGTACCGATGGTGTACGTACATCGGCAATGCCAAACTTTTGTTGCTCAAAATAAAACTGCGCAGCCTTCTTTAAGCGAACAAAAGTCAGTGATTGGACTAGTTATTGATGAATGGAATATTCCATGTACACAACTGGTACTGATGATGAACTGGAATATACAACTGTCAGCGTTTTCGTGTAGAATCCGATCTCGTTAGATCCCGATAAGCCGTGATCGCGTCGATAGCCCGGCCAACCTATAAAAAATAAAAATACAGAGAATTAAAAAACAAAATACTGACAACAATGTAAATCGTTTATATGGCTTACTCGGTAAGCCGCTTACCGTTTGTATTGTCACGTACGCCATCGCGCATACTCCAGCAACACGAACTCCTGATTCCAACCAGTGGTCGCTTATTACGGCACTTCTTGTCGTCCAGAGGAAATCACTTAAACCCGTCAACGTCATTTTTTAATAACATCATCCACATCTGTGTTAACGTAGCTGTACCGTCTTGTTATAAGACTAACTCGAAGCAACACGTATCAGCGCATGTTTGCTGTGTTTTATTGATCTTTACCAGTATTACCAGACAGCCAGGCAGCTGATAAACCAAGGTAGCTGATAAGAGCATTAACACTTCTGAAAGTATTGTTTACTGGCAGCATTCACACAACACGCGGTTAGCATGTGTTTGACATAGCGTAAACACCTGATAACAGCTTAATTATTTCAAAACAAGGTCATCCTGTATTCAGCGTAAAGCGTCACAACTTTAACGGAAGTGCGCTTCGATAGTCTTACAACCTGACTCCCCTTCCCCAATCACTAAATTATGGTCCACTGGCTTTCAGTGACTTAGGCAGCTCATCGCTGGTAGAGCTTAGTCCATTCAACCAAAACGTTGTCAGCATGCCTTTGCCCTACAACAAAGAAACTTTTTGAGCAATCGATGACCCACGCTCTGGGTCATTTTTAAAACAACGTTTTTCTGTTGACTGTTGCTGTTGTAGGCAGTGCCGCCGCAGTTTTGGATGAGATGAGACGGGATGTTTTCACAATTAACTTTTCGATAAACGTAGATGTTCCTGTGCGCCAGCGATGTCATTGGGAAAGGTACAAAATTAGCTGCTGCACTAAAATTAATTTAACTCACGGACATGACTTCCGCTCCAAATGTGAAATAAAGAGGTTGTACCTTAATGTTAGTGATTCCTCGTTCGGTGATCTCGAATCGTTCGTCAGTGAGCAGGAGATCTCGAGTGGAAGCGCTAATATGGATTCGTCCAGCTGCAACCGGTACATACATGTACTCAATCAACTGGTACATCTGCAGTGAATTGTCCAATCTATGCAGCCACAGTTTACCTTGTCCACTGGATTCCATTCTGGAAGCGGTATTCACCGTGTCTCCGTAGCTGTAAAACAAGAAAACAAACCCGCACAGCGTACACGGCAAAGTTAGGGATAAATTTATCTAGCACAATTGTTCGCAGTATCAGGAACATACAGACAGTATCGTGGCAGTTTGATGCCGATGATTCCCGCTGCACACGGTCCTACAGTGACAAGCTATCACCCATGCAAAGTAACCAAATCTGGAGGCGAATACTACCCGAGTTCATCCCAATGCGGATGTGACACGGCATCTCCGGAAACCCTTGAAATATCAACCCGTTAATCTGCTTGGAAAGATGGAGGGACATAGATGCAATCACGTCCGCGTGGCGGATACCATTGGGCACCGGTAAGCCGCTGACAATCTGCAGAAAATGATGTCAAATCACCTGCAACGAAAAGCACTGCGCTGTGCGTACCATGTATGCATCGGCGACAGTCTCCACCTTGTACACATCATAACGCTCCACAATCTTATCACATGTGACGTACAAGTGGTTGAGAATGTGGGTGGCGGCCGCGGGGACGTGTGTCTTGCTGATGACCTCGGCGTATCCCTCCAGTCGGCTGAAGAACACGGTCGTGCTGGCGAACATCTCCGGGCGAACTTCCTTACCCGCGTTCAGCGCTTGTGCGACAACTCTATTCAGTACATCGTTTTGTTCTTTATTAAATGTCTGTTTCTGGTTATCAGTTCGGTAGCAGTTGAAAAGATGTACCTAGGCAAAATGGTACTAAGCAGTTCCTCGCCCCGTCGTTTCTCCTCCATAAACACCTTTGTCCTGGCTTCCACTTGGTACTCCAGCGTCAGAGCGTACGTTTCCATCCGCTTAATGAGATGGTCCGTCACATTGTCGCTGGTATAACCGGTTTCGAAGCGAATGGCCTCTTGGATACGTTGCGCCGAAGGCCGTTCCTCCGGGACTTCACTCCAGCACTGCTCGATCAAATCGACGAGGAAGGCGGGACAGGCGGAACGCGGAAGACGAGGTCGCAGTGGAGGAGCCGCTCTTCTAACCTGAATCGACAGAACCGAAGTTGTTTCGATCTAATGGCCCCGGACAAATTGCCGATCTGTAGCAACACCTCGTTGATAATGTCTTTCAGGATTTTGACATCCGACACCGCCCAGTCGACGCTGCCGGGATGCCCGAACGCCCCTTTCTGCAGCACAATCTGGTGGAAGATGATGGCCAGGCTGTAAATGTCGCCTTTTGGTGTGCCTTTCGCCGGCATTGGTCGGCGGAGAAATTCCGGCGCTCGCCACAAATAAAAGAAGAGCGCTTCCAACTCGGCGTTTTCGTCCGGCATGTGCAGTTCGGACTCCTGGCGGAACGCTGCTAAACCATGGCCGGATAATTTGATTCCGAATCTCCCGTCCACTAAGCAGGTGTTCTCGGTCAGAAAGCCATGCGATACGACTTGGGATGTGTGCAGAAAATTCAAACCCTGAAGCCCATACGCAAACAACAACGTTAATTAATGGAAATGACACAGGATGACTTTTGCCAAATTACCGCTGCTAAGTTCAGCATGAGTGTGTATTTGAACGACATATCCAGTTTAACCGTCTTGGACTGCAGGAGAAGCTCCAGATCGCCCTTTTGGCATAATTCCCCCAACACTGCTATGCAGAGGTTTTCGTCGTTGACTTCGATGCCGACAAAGATCTGGACATTGCGGTGCTGTAGGCTGCGCAGCTGCAGAAAATGTTACTGTCGACCTTTAGTCACACAGCCGTTGCGCGGCAGTTACCGGTCTTAAACTGACACCCATATCGGCCGTAGCTCGCTTAAAGGGCTTGGGTAACTCTGTCGCCCCAATCGCGTTCCCTTGGTAGAGGAACACCTTGTTACACGTGGGATAAAGAGAATCCATGGCCAGTGATCTAGACTTGGGTCCCGAGAATTGACTCGCCCCCGTCGTGGCGTGGTGCTTCTGCACATGTTGAAAGAAGCTGGTACAGTATGAACAACAACGCGTATTACAACGGCAAACATTGGTATGCGGGCTTAGCTTTTGGAACAATAAACTCATGATGTCTCTGCAGTACCTAGTTGACCGGCTTCCGTATATACGAATAATATGATATTGTTTGAAATGCTAATACTTTCTGTCGCTTCGTAATACATACATACCTATGCCGATCTATTGAATATTATGATCGATAACTTACACTGCCCGAAACATTCCACTTGGTCTGCGACGTATTCGATCCCATGCTGGTGCCGGTATTCGGGTCCGTCAGTTGATGAGGAAACACTCGCCACCAGTAGGGATCATAACGGGAATCCATGTAGCGTTTTACGATCACCGATATCAGAACACCGGTAATAATTAGCAAAATCAACGGGACTAAGGCCGCTGCAGTGATGATGTTCTCCGTCAGAGTGACCACTATACACACACAAACGCTAGAGCAATTCAGCGACGACAACGTTTTATGTTGGTACCGGGCTTGCAGCTAGGATTTTCATGACGAAAACCACAATATGGCCTATTTGGCGGTAGATTTGGTTGACCTTTCCAGTTTATTACGTCGACGACAACGACGCCTTCGCCACTGGATGGGAACTCTAAAAAAGGCTAAAACAGAACCATTTCCAATCGATATTTTTGTTGACCAATCAGGGATAACCGACTTGTCACCTCAAATCGGCCGGTTGCGGAAATAAACCGTCTGGCCACGTAAGCATTCACCCGGTCACCGTTCGCGTCCAGTTGTACTAGCCCGCTGACGGGGCTGACAAAGGAGAAGTTGGCCATCAAGTTGAAAACCGATGCGCTGTCGCTGATATCGCTGCCGTTTTCGTTTAGATACGCTACTAAGGACGCATACAACAAAACGGCGTCATAGAAATGACCAACCGGCTCGTCAACCTAAAAGCACATCCTGGAAGAAAGGTCAGCGTAGTCGTATAGTCGTTGTACCAGTTCGCGCTCCCCGTAAACATAGCCGTATTTGACCGACATTTTCTTGACCTTTTTCTCAAATGTCTCGCGGGTGACGAGATTTACCGGCTTATAGGAGAATAACAGCAGCGATGAATAGGCATCTCGAACGATCTGAAATCCCAGCAGTTTAGGATGGTCTATATTAAGATTGACATGGCCTACTAGATCTGCTGTGTCATTTCGTTCCCAGCCAAAAGATCCCCAAATGGAGCTGGCATAAAGCTCCACAGCCATGTAAACCTGGTAAGATATTAGAATAATCTTGAAATGATTAAGCAACCGCTATAAGATGCAGTTGACGCCTACAAACTCGTCAGTGATAAGTCCAAGATTACTAGCCGTAAACTGCAAGAAAAAAATGTTTTCAAACAATCGTCGTTAATGCTAAACCAGAGAGATCCTCACCATGACTTGGCGAAGAGCGTCGCCGCTGGCAAGGATTAAAAAAACTAACAAAAATGCAGCTGAATTAATACCGAACTCATTCACCGGAAAACTGTTTTGTTATACCTCTGCAAAACTTTCGTACATCCAACAGCACAGTTTCCAAAACCTGTTGACCTTTATCCGAAGTACTATAATCAAACGCCCGAAACAAAACCGCTGCTCGCTGCTCGAAAACCTCCCACTTTTGTATCTCCCCGCGAATCACCAGGAACATGTCTTCGTAGAAGCGGTCGGAATCGTCGCCGATGATGGCCACATTGGTGTAGTTAAAGTGCTGCCAGAACCTGGCTAGCACGCCGTAGGTGTTGGTATGGGTGATGGAGATACGCGCCAAAGAGGAGTACAGGGACAGATCGGAACCGGCACCGATTCCCGCTCCACCGATGGCAATGATCGGGATGCGAAAGTAGTCGGCTACATCGTAAAGGGTCTCCACATCTAGACGGCAACCTACACGCGAGCGAAACATCATAAGTAGGTTCAAGTTTGAGAAGTGTGTACTGTTAAGAAGATACGATACAGTCCTGTTTTACAATTAGAACTGTGCTGCCTTGAAATATCCAATTTTTACGAAGCTTACCTGGCCCGATATAGACGTTGCAGTTGATACCGCGGTACAAGTAATCCATCGCATAACTGGTCACATGACTGCGAAGAAGCTGTTGCTGAACAACTGAAGAAACAACATTATGCCAGACAGCACCGACCTTTCAGTGGTGCACGTGGAACCCAAATCCTGGTAGGCGACGTCGAGAGTGACATCATCCGGTAAAACATTGTCCCGGACATACTCCAGCGCCAGATCAACCGCTGCACCGCCCTTACTGTAATCAAATGTTAACGAAGCTCCGTACTTGTTGGTAAACACACAGGCTTGTAGCGTACGACTGGCGGATGTCACTAGTTTCCGGTTGACCAGCATAAACAGCAGAATTAACATCAGGTAGCCGAATGATATATACAGTCCAGCCATTGCTATATCTGCAAAATATTCCACAATCTGGAAGAGTGAAAGAATATAACTGACATGCACAGGTGAACACCAGCAGCATCGTTAAGGATTTGTTGAAATACGTGCTTTTGACTGCTGTATGGTAAGTATGCGGTGCTGTATCGGACAATAAGAGGAACGTGCCAGGCATAAAAGGATGGTGTTCTGATCGGCGGGATGAATGCCTATTCATGGGATTTACGAGGATGGTTGACGTACTTTGCAGTTGTGCTGTTCTGTGTCGATACACGGTAAAGCGAAACACTAGTGTCTGTCATTCCGGCCAGTTTTGTCAATTATTTCGCCATTCTCTGGTTTGCAATTAGCCAATTTACAATGCAGGAGTGAATACGTATGTAACACGAGAAAAAGACTGTGTTGGCTTAATGAGAATGACGTAGCGCACGTGACATGAGAAGGTGTACCGCTACGTGGTAAACCGGATCGGCAGTACAGTAATAACTGGCCAGCGGAACTATCGAGCGAAATATGAGTGCACTGCCTTGGATTGAGAGATAGCCAGGTTAACGATATCAAAAGGAGAAGATCATGTTCGTGATACACACCGGACAAATTAGACAAATCCTAAAACGACCACAGATCTGACGTCTTTCTGCCCGATCGGACGTGCATTAGCATCGAAAGCTCCGAAGTTATCGGCAATGATTACTGGATATGTAACAGATTATATTGATCAAAACTATAATTAGTTGCTGAATATACCGCAACATGCTTGCAATATAACTGCCTAGAACTCGGGAATTAGTCCTTGATCCGCACTGCTACATAATGTAAATGGTGCCAACTTTTGGCATACAAGCTGTCAGATCCGTAAAAAATGTTTATTAAACCACTGCGGAACAAAATTAATTATGATTACTAAATGCTGCGATACAATTTATCGCGCGACAAGGAAAGGCAGTTGACAATGCATAATCGGGATGGCGAAATGGTGCGCCAGAGCCGGTGGAACGTGCCGATGTTTTGTTCAATTATTTTAGATTAATCAATACGGCATAATAAGCCACATTTTAAAACACCATGTACTTCTACCGGAAGTAAGGTACCGTCTAATGTGTCGTTAACAGAAAGCGTAAGAACTTAAGCAGGGAATTAAAACCGTAGATACTGTTTTTCTTCTCTGTCTGTCGTATTTATACGTCTATGATTTAACATCATCCTAATCGAAGTCGTAATTAATACCGTGGCACGAATGTTGAACAATAGCAGATATCCAAGCAAACGACATGGGTGCTACCAAATCGTAAGGTACGCGAGGATTTATGGGAGCTTTGTGTATTGAACTTAATGTCATGTTTCCGAGCTGTTAACAAAGAACTGCTGAGTTTCCGAAATGTTAGTTAAATAAGGGTGCAAAAATTATACGATTTATTACTTTCCCGAGTATTATTACATCATGGTCGGCGAATATATATCGTAACTGCAAACAGTTGTTAAATGGGCAGAGCGTTAACTGAAGGGTGGGCATATAAAATGTTCGCTCACGTAACAATTTTTCTATGATCAGCTGTTGCCGGTGCACGAAGGTGTGGATCTATGTTCAGGTGGAGTAATTAACCTGGCGTGCCCACCATCGATACCGGTCTATCCGTACCGCACCACCGTTATCGCCACCGTATCGCGCCAGAACACACCTCTCTTTAATTACCGTATCGTCCAAAAATATATCGCCCAAATCACGGTCCTTATCACATCTTGTCCAAGATGGGTGCGTTGCCATTACTCATCGCATTGTGCCACAAAAAGTGCCCATTTACCGTACACAAAACCAGATGTTTTCCTTGATAGTTATGTTCCCTACATTACAAATATACATGCATTTACAGCTGATCGTAATTAGGCCCGTTACAACTGGACTTTAGATCCACCGTGATTCCATCGCAGCTTTTCACTCGTACAACTACAACCGGCTACTGTATGCCGGCGAGTGCGCGCATTCCAGCGAGTCAGTTGTGCTTTCAGTGCATATTGGACAAGCTTGATCGTGTTGCTGCTCGTCCACGCTAATCTTATCACAATGTACTCTCTCCTATGAGTGAATCGCGGCCAGTAATATTTCCTCCAAATGGCTGTTTTGTGGTTCTCTTGATTTTCTCATCTACATGGCTCTTTGATTAATCTCAGTATTATTAACCCAAAACGCTCATTTTACATTCAGATTTCTTTATTTTTCTACAATGATTCAGCAGTATTCCGCAGTATTACTCATATTGATCTA
Organism: Paramacrobiotus richtersi; assembly: GCA_034698045.1. NCBI lineage: Eukaryota > Metazoa > Tardigrada > Eutardigrada > Parachela > Macrobiotidae > Paramacrobiotus > Paramacrobiotus richtersi. Next base: position 6,612 of record JAQGAU010001445.1, on the reverse strand, counting down.
CTCCGTATCTTCCCAGACAGTGGATATTATCCCGCGGATCTACGAATCCCCGAATGGGACGACAAAGTTTCAGGAGATCGCTGAAGGCCGCAATGGGTTCGTGTACGCCCTGGACCAGTACAACCGCATTTACCGGTTAACGGGTGAAGCGGAGGGAAAGATGGCGGTTAGTGTTTCGCCGCCGGCCACTTGGACGGATGATCCGGCGCCCATGGGCAGTCAGGTGCTATTGGTCAGTGGGAATGCGGGGAATATGTCGGTTTTGGCCTGCAGCCATGGGGCGTGTGGATTGTCCAATGGGGAGAATTGGAGCTGGACACAACTTGATCACACGGTGAGTTCCGACAAGGACCGCTTCAGAATGAATTTTTCTACCTTCTTCAGTTGTTCAGTTGTAGAATAAAGTAATCCAAACGTTTGAAACGGTGAATGCTTCTGTTTTGAACATTTTAGTAATAGTTTGATTACTTTAATGGTTTAACGTTTACCTTGTCGCAACAGGTAATGATTTACTGCAAGGCTTTGTGGGCTTTGAGATCGGGAAAGTTGAATCTATGGGATGATAAGTTTTGCTTGATGCATTGGATTTCTGATCAGTATTACAGCGGAAAACCATTCATTTTTCTGTTGAGTTTCTTGGAAACGATGGAATTTATGTTGTTTATTTAGGATTGGTCAAATGTGTCGTCAGTTCATAGCTAGATCGGAATTCAGCGTTGTGTCATCGTTACCGAAGTTTTTAACTTTTTCGTCATTTTCGTCGTTTCCACCTGTTGTACAAATAACTCGTTCTGTACTTCTAATGAGATTATTACTGTTGACAGAAAAACGCTATTTACTAGAGGAAATGGGTTAAAAACAGCTCAAAGTGAACAAAATCGATCAGTGTAGTTATTTTAGCAAGATGTTAGATGTAGCACGATTACAGAAACGCCAACCTTTGTTTCTAAAACTTGAGTCATTTAAATTACAAATTTCCCAGATTCTCGTAAAAAAGTGCGTTTGGGAAAGAGTTGTTGCGGCGTGAGTCAGCCTGCGTTGTCGTTGTGATCGCGCGATTAGGGCTGCGCGTTGACAGCTGCGAAGAACGGGGCAGTGTGAAATTTCGAGGCATGCGTTGTTGTTCACTTGTTGCATATCCAAATTGGCATTCTTTCGCGCGTCAACGGTTGCACGCTCCAGTGCCAACAACTAACTTACCGCAGCCCCATTAAATTCGAATCATTTCAACGCAGAACTACAGAAGCTATCTTTTTTGAATCCTTTGTGATGGTTTTCCATGAAACTTGCGCTCAACGAACGTTGGTGTGTAGTAGAAAGAGTAAGAGTAGCAAAAAAACGAGAAAGTGCGTTTGCTGGTTGCGGTCATGCATGAAAAGGCAAACATGTCAAACTTTCAAACATGTCTGTCTGGATAAGCAGCGACAAATTGCCGAGTGATAGAGAAACGATAAAACGGTGATTATTTGCTTATCAGCCGCGCCCAGATGCGGAGATACGCTTTAGATTGATGTTTGGGTTGAAAAATAATGTAAACATACCTTTGTGATATATCAGCGTCCAGGGTAAGAGAAACAGATAACTGTACGTGTCGCTTTTTGTGTTTGAGCTGGGAGAGTTTTTTTTAAAGTCGGAGAATAAACAATTACTGATGCATTCGTTGACAGATTGCAAACATGCTTAGTTTTGATGTGATAGAGAGCGGTCGTTTGTTTTGATGAATTAAGCGGTGCGTTGCATGTCAGCACAACATGTCATTCTGCAAACGATTATATGCACGTTTTTTCTTGTTTATACGTAGATGCACTTTAGATAAATGTAAGATGCACCAGCATCTACAGAAAACTTTTCTAGATCTAAAAAACCGAAGTTAAACAAAAAGAAAAGTGTTGATTTCTCTTTGATTCTGGAATTCAGAACATCGGTGTTTCGTTACAAAAGGAAATGCTCTTTGTTTAGGGGATATTTATAGGCCGCATGAGTAATTTTTAGATTGCCGGTTGATATTTTTAATGTAAGTGGAACAACTGAACGTTTCTTTTTTACCGGTTTTTAGAAACTTAGACTGCTTTAACAAGCCAAAAATTATTGTGACAATTTGTTGATATAAATTTTGCGGTTCATTGACAACCTTTGCGTCTATTTCTCTATTGTACGTATAAATTTAGTTGGACAGCATTTGGACAATTCATTTCTATCTAACACTCAAGATACATATCTGCATAGCTGAGCGTATGACACACAGACAAGTGTGGCCTGGAACGTGCGTACAACGCACAACTGTCATTCGCAGCAGCCCCTTACTAATCCAGTGACACGCGCTTTACAGATGGGATCGAACAACTTTTCCCAGAAGCAACAAGTGCGCGGGATCGTCAGCAGTCCCCTCCGCGATCCCTACTACTACATTGCCGCGCAGGACGACGGCAGCAATCCGGAGGAGGCCATGCCCGTTCTCAGCGTTCGCCAGCTGAAAACGCAGCCAAACACGACGTTCTTCACCTACCGGCAGAAGCACGGCGGGCAGAGCGAAGCCAAGATCACCGTTAATAAGAACTTCCGGAGTAGAACTCCGTGGAAAGTTAATCCGGTGTTCTTGCAAGTTCTCCCGCTGAATCCCAATCCTTTCGGGTATGTGAATGAAGTAATCATTGTAATGTATAGAAGGGTGTGCTTTTTAACAGAGTTTCGCCATTTTCATTTGAAATGTGGTCAAAACGTTCACAACTGGGAAACGAGGAAAATAGTCATTGCAATATGACAATTTACTGCGATATCCCGTTTTGATATCGTTTTTCTGAGTTTTATTTCAAGAGTGAAACTTATTCTGTTAGAGCTGCTTGCAGCAGACTTGATTGTACGTTTTACATAGATTTGCGAAGTATTTGCATAGATTTTTATTAATAAATATTACACCAGCTTTTTACTAAGGACCACGCTAGCTGAATCTAGATCTACATGATATACGGAACACGGTATAAATTATTATAAATTATTATTCTTAAAAGAACGTTATCGCTTTGCAAGTAATTTCTTCAATCTCGTATTAACTGGTCGTCTGGCTGCTAGTTGATCTAACCCACTGTTTTTCAGTGACCTAAATTTTTTGATGTCTGAAGGTGATGTTGTGCGTCTAAACAGGTACCTTATCACGGTGCAGTCGTCCACCAATCCCAGCCGGAAATTCGAATCCCGCATTGGGCGTTTTTGTGCGGACGACAAACTGCTAACCAGCTACAGCGAGATGAGCCTTCAGTGTTCCGGACGCAACGGCCTGTACACGATCGCCATGGCGGCCAGTGTGGTGATGCTGGACGAGAAAGGCTACTTGGCGGTGGTGTTCGGGAAGAATTCCCCCGGCGATTCCTGGGAGCCGGCACGCAACATGGAGGCGGCCGTCTGTGTCTTCATGCTGGAGACGATCAATCGCAAGTTTGATGAGGCCTTTAGGAAGTGCACAGGTTACACGTGGAAGAATACTGATCCGCTGGAACGGCAGATGACCAAACTGCCGTGGATCGCCGGGACGGATGCCCGGGGGCAGCCGCTGAGATGCAGTTCGGTAAGGTTCCTGTACCTTATAGTAATTCGACGGTTCACTCATTTTCACATATTAATTTTGATAATAATAGTTTCTTCATGAGTCGCTGACAACTAGTCAAGATTAACTGCTATGCCATTTTTCACATCCAAATTGCGACGCCCAGTTAATTTATAGGTGCACTGATTTTGCCCTTTAACTGGCTTAGTTTGTCCTCTATCTGGCTATGTCAGTTAATTTACTCGCAAATTAAATTATAAGAAATACATTCAGTAGACATAGTATTATGTTGCGCCACGAATGCACGAGTCGAATTAAATGTGGACGTACGTACGTATGAAGTATATGACGAGAGGAATCTGTTACAGAACCGGAACAAAATGTGCACGCAGTCCTCACATCCCAACGAATATATCGATACGAAGGATGTTCTGGCCGGGACAGCCTGCATCGGTCTGGAAGGTGCGGATATTCGCGGATTACAACTGACGAATATCAGTCTGCCGACCGCCAACGGTAGCATGGAAGTAAGTTACATAATGATGGTTTTTACACAAACAAAGTGTGACGAAGAACAGATTCTGTGGTGTGAACAACGAAGTGTACGGTAGTGAGTGTACGGTGCGGTTATAAACAACGCTCGTTTTCTGTAGGATATCGTGGCTACGATTAACATTGAAAACTCCGACTTGAAACTACGCGCACTGGTAAGCGAACATCGAACACCGTGTCTTCCGTACATTTCCTGATTGGTCACTGTCTAGAGCGTCTCTACTGACCACTGCCAGTCAGAGCTCTTGTCCACCGTCCCCACCGCCGTCAAAGCTCGTCTACGCAACCAACCCCACGTCGCACTCCCGACGTCGCTGACCAATAGCGGCCGGTCGTACGTCGTGCTGTCGGACAACAAGGTACGCTGCACATTGGATTGCGTAACCAGAAGTCGATAATGATCGTTGCGCAATGCAGATCCAATCGTTCCCCGTCGGGTGCGGCATGCACGCCACCTGCAGTCAGTGTATGGCGGCCAGTAAGCGGATGGGATGTGGCTGGTGCGATGCCGGGCATTGTAGTACGCGGGAGGCGTGTGATGCCGGATGGTACGCGGATCGGTGTAATCCGCTTATTGAAGACGTGAGTAATTGCCGCTTTCTCACTGCAATAACTACTCCTTTTTTCCTCAGATAATTATACAAAGATTGCACAAATGTTTTCATTTATTCATAATTATTTATAATTGTAATAAAATAACAAAAAAATATACTGAGCTATAGATGATAACAATAATAAATTTAACAATGAATCTTATGAATATTATTTTGAGTTTTCTCACCCTTTTATAGCTTGAACTAGCGCAGTATAATTTTTGGTTGTTTCGGATTTTTCAGTATTTAATAATTGCGGCATTTGATATCGTTCGTTCAATCTCGTGGTTTCATTTAGTATAACCCGAAGAACGGCAGCACTGTCGGCGGCACGGAAGTGACCATCAGGGGGCAGTTGTTTGGGTCGGCGAGCGCTCGCATAGCAGTCTCGATTGCCGGCGTTCCCTGCGAAGTGTTAAGCAAAAGAGATGACAATCAGTATGCAATCATTTCGTTACTAATTGTGTATTTTTGTAAACCGGGTGGAATGTATTTTTTAGGATTGTCTGCCGAACAGCAGCTTCAACAGCACACGGCCCGGTGGAGGTCAGTGTCACCGATAAGAAGGAGCGCAACCGGGACTTCCGGTTTGACATCCTGGGCAAACATCATTTGGCGTCGCCGGTCTTCCGTTATCTGGTAACCGCCCACAATTTTGTTAATTTGTGTTTAATGCGAGGTAGTCTAATATTTGTTTTTTTTTCTAATTTAAAAGCTAAATTTTAATATTAATTTTTTTAATTTTTTTGTTTTACTCATTTTAATACATTTTAGTTCATTTTGCTGTTTGTTTAAATTGTTTCATGTTTATTTTAATTAATTATTGTTTTTTATTTAGCACTGAGCAATTGCTAACGCAACATTCTGTTCATGCAGGCGCCCAAAATCGAGAGCATCATACCGGCATTCGGCCCAAAAACGGGCCACACCCGGCTGACGGTGACTGGGCGGGACCTATTGATCGGAAACATGCAGGAGATCCACGTCGCCGGTATTCCTTGCCGCGTGGCCTCGGTCTCCATCAGCTCCATCACCTGCAACACCGGTCCTTCGGAGAACTCACAAAAAGGTGCCATTTCACTGCTGATCGATGGAGTAAAGGTCGACACCACCGGAGAAGCGATTAGCTTTGAATTCCGGGATGAGCCGGTAATTGAAGAGCCTGTTTCACCGTTGCGGATGACCTTGAGGTAGGATGCAATCGGGACGCTTTATTGGCAGTTTCTGATGACGACTTTTGTGGTTGTAGTGGGAATAATGTGTTGACCTTCCATGGAAGCAATCTGGATTCTTTTAGCGTGCCACCGGTGCTGGTGCTGCGCGGGATAACAAAAAGCGGTGGAGAGTTCTCTCTGACCAAGGTACGTACAAAAAGACCGGTTCTATAGAATAACATAATCAAGACTACTTTTTCATCATACAATGAGCTCGACTTGGACTGTGGCAAGAACAGTGGAATCTTGTTTGATAGGACTGTCTGCCCGTAAATCAAACCACGGAGCTGCTGTGTCCAACGCTCTCGCTAAAAGAAAAGGCCAGTGATTCCGCGGATATCCAGAGCATCACCGCCTCCTTTGCTGGCAGCGAGGTAACCGCCCAAGCGCGTAACTTTCCCGTCCAAGTCTTCGCCGACCCGGAAGTGGACAGCTGGAACAAGGAATCGGCCGCCGAGTACACCGACCGCCACGGGGGACAGTACATTATCAAATTCTCCGTAAGTCCGACAATCTCTTGATTCAAAATGCTCTCCAAATTTGACCGATAGACAAGACAATCGTACAGTGGTCAGTCAGTTGAACAAGTACGTGTGACAGTGGTTCGTATACAATAAGCAATGTTTGGTGTTATTAGGGGAAACGCTTGAATACGGTGTTGACGGACAACGATTACCACGTAACCGTGTACGGGCAACCTTGCTCGATCAGC